>JAQZBX010001719.1:10864-48699 GCA_029593785.1 Cabassous unicinctus | reverse complement strand
ATTACTATTTCTATCTAGAAATTATTTTGGACAGAGGGAAGTGAAATCCATAAGCTATATAGGGATACTGAAATATTTTCTTAACCATTCTAAAAACTTGAAAACATTTTCAGGTAAAAAAAATTATTTGCTATTCTTTTATCAGTTTTAACGATGGTATTACACTAATGCAGGGTGTTAATAGGAGGGTATATGGGAACTCTTTTCTCTGCATGATTTTTCGGTAAGCCTCCAACTTCTCTAATAAAATTATATTAAAATTATTTACAATATACCTCATATTTCTCTTTTTAGAATTTTATTTTTGTTTATTTTCTGTTGAGCATCCTATTTTTAATCCCTCTCACATCTTCACGTTTGCCCAACATGTGACTTGTGCATATATCTGCAGAGGAAAAGCAATATAGGGATTTTTACTTTGATGCCATGTTATATTATGGTTATAAGGGAGGTGTAAAATGCTCATAAGGATTGACATCTTTGAAAACCCAAAGTAGTATGTGTAGTCTTTAGGAGAACTTAGATCATGGCTAAAAATGTCAGGTCTAAGGGAGGGAAAGAGTAAGTAAATGAATTTCCCATGTTATGTCTTGGCTCACCATTGTATCTCAGCCCCTAGCACAGAATAGTCATTCAATTAATATTTTTTAAACAAAGGAACAAGGGAAAGAGACTGAAGAAATATCTTTATAGATATTTGAGAAGAAAATACCAAGGAGCTGAGCAAGTATATAGGGAGAAATGAAAAATTTCAGATTTCTGCTTTCTTTCCATTTTGACCTATAGGAAAGAAAGACAAAGAGATGGTACAAGTATCAAGGAGATTTCATTTTTTCCTGGACTTTTTTATGACCAATAAGAGCCAGACAAGCCCCTAATTTATGACTTATTTTCTTGGGGGAAGCCATTAAAAGAGATGGCTTTTTAATAGGGGGCTGCAAAGGCAGAAGAACAGATCTCTTAGCCCAGCACCTCTAGAATCCAGGTCTTAGTCATAAAGCAATTTATCATTCAAACTGATGGCCCTGCAGAAAACTTTTGACTCCTAAATTAAAGGAAATAGAACTGAGGTTCCTGGCTCTGAAGGAAGGGAGACAGGGAAAAACTCTTGGTGTTTTATAAACGGGCATAGGACTGGAATCAGGAGACTTGGGATCTAGCCTAGCTAGAGAGAAGGGGGGAGGGAGCGATTAAGAGGGAGGGAAGGAGAGAGATCTTTTCCCTTTGTTCTTAACTATTTAATCCCCTGAATTTTTGCATAAATGATTTAATGATTTAAAACATCTTTACTAAGCTAAGCATCAAGGGGCTTGGGAGAATCTAATTATAAACAATTAAAATGTTTTATTTTTTAAATGAGGAAGATGATTGACTTTCCCTCACCAGGCAATTATCACCACATAGTACATGTTGAAGAAGTGGGTGTTCCTTGCTTTCTATTGTTAATCTGATGAGAGTGAGGGTGGAGAGCACTTTGAAAAAATATTTGTGTAAGGAGGAGAGATAGAAATGAGCTGAATAAGAATGTCTTTTGCGTGTTCCAAATTGAGGGCAAGAGACTTTCTAGAAGACATTTCCTTGAGATATTTAGACACTACTTCCTCAAGGAGGTACAGACTTTAAAGATGTGGCTGTAGGTGCAAATGCTCTTAAGAAATCCTTATTTTTATTTCATTAATTTTTAGTTTAGAGGCTCAGTGTTCTTTCTTACAGTTTTAGGAAGAAAAGGAACATTACCTGAATATTGTCTTTTGGAAACTACATTGCTAGATGATGTGCCAGACACTATTCTAAACTTTGTACACACACACACACACACACACACACACACCCCAATAACTCAATGTACACAATAACCCTTGGAGGTAGGTGTGCTATTGTGCTTCATCAAATCTAAAAGGCATTAATGGTGTATTCTTGATCTTGCTAGAAGAACATACAAAAGGTTTACGTGCAACTGTGTCTCCAGTGCCGCCAGATTTATAATAGCAATTGCAAGATGCCCTGGGTTTTGGACCACTGTGAGTTGTAAGATGCACCCTAATTTTAAAGAAGTTAAAATAAGAAAACTTATGCATACTAGAATTAATCAAATAGGGTTGTATTCCCATTTTACTGATGAGAAACCCAAAGAAAAAGGGTTTAATATATTTACCAAAGTTATATGACTGGATTCAAACTCATGTGGTTGGGTACCTGAGTCCATGCCCTTAACCTCCACTCTTTTCTCTCTCTCAGCAATATGTTGGAATTGAATCCATGCTAGCATGTGGGTAAACTGACCATGACCCAATTAGTCATCCCCACCCTGTGGCATCTGTGAGATCCTTCTGAGGGAGGCAGTGTGTGTGGTATGTACAACTTGCCTCTAGGGCTGAGATGAGGATTATTTCTCTACTGCCTGTAAAATGCTTGACATGTGGACATCTGATCTAGGCTTCTGACCTATTTTTATCAAGAGCAGTGCAGTAGGGAAGCAATGATGAGCTGACTTCCCAACCACCAATAGATTGGAGTACTTGCAAGAAATGGTGTGCACAAAATGTTATTTGGGTGCCCCAAATGTCAAATTCTGATACTGTGTTCTTACTGTTTTCCTTCCTGCTCTAAAATGCCAACATAAAAATAATTTATATTGTTAGATTTCCATACTTGGGGAATGGAGTATTTTCTATCTGGAGAACAGACCCCATGAATGCCACTCAGGGCTTGAATAACAAATAAGAAAATAAAAATAATTTTTAAATATGAGGATGATTCTACTAACCTATCATCAGTTGAGACTTAACATTAACTTCCTTTTCACCTAGTGGTGATAAATAGTGGTGAGACTACCATATATGGGACTGCTTGGGGCTGTAGTCTGCTATGGACTAGAATTAGTTTCTGCAGAAAGATGGAATGATTTCATTAAATACAGGCTTTGAGTAACTGGCCTGTAAGCTCAGATAAGGAACCTGTCACTTCATGATCCTGTCTAAACCCTAATCTCTGTGTTATCACTTTGAAGACCTGTATACTCCCTGAATCCTTTTATTTTCTTGAAACTTCCTTACTCTTTAGAATTCTAGTCTCTATTAACCCAGGCTAACTTAGTCATTGTGACAAATTTAAGACAAATTTACACAACCTCCAAATTTGCTGAAGGCTTTCCCCACTGAGTTCTCTATTGTTGGATCATGGATTAATGTTTTGCTGCCATCTGCCTGAGGTAAAAAGAGAGATGAGTCTCAACCAAGGAGGCCTGTGGTCATTCATCACACCTTTCTCTGTTTTTTTTGTTTGTTTGTTTGTTTTTTTAATTATTTTATTTTTATCATATTCTCCTTTGCCAGTCAGTACTCCTTTATCACAACCCATTTTACTGTACTCCAATACACACAAACTGTTGAAATGTACAAACAAATTTTAGAATGGTGGAGATAATTTTTTTTTTGGCACAGACTTCTATATTAAGGTAATTTATAAAGTAAAAATTTAAGTTTGTTGATTTCGTACAAGTTTAAAGCACCAAACAATGCTTTTGGTACTTTGATTGTCATCTTACATTTCTAGTCTTGAACTGCTTTGGACATCTGACATCAGTTTGAAACAGTTTAGATTGTTTTGAACCAGTTTATACTAGTCCAAGCCAGTAAAATTCATATTATGTATGACTTGAACTAGTTACAAGCAGTTTGATAAAATTGGAGCAAGTCAGATGCAGTCAGTGGTTTTAATTGGTTAGCACCAGCTTGATTCGGTAAAATATACTCTGAATCAATCAAAACTTGCCTTATACTTATCTAGGTAAGAACTTGTTTGATTTAGGTAAAACTGGTATGAAATATGAAAATTGTACCCAAATCATTTTGGTCACATTTGGCTTTAGCTAGTCAAAGTAGTTTTTAGATCAGTCAGAAATTGTTTTATAGGTAGACCCTATTTCAACTGGGTAGAGTCACTCTGAACTAGTATGATCCATTAAAATTATTTTGAACAAATATGAGCTTGTTAGAATGGGTTAGAGTGTTTTATACAGATTTGAACTTGTATTTAAGCTTGTCAGAACTCTTTTTTGTTTGTTTGTTTAAAATGGAAAGTTTATTTGCTAAGTACACCAAATAGGATGTAAGCACTGTCATGACAAATATACAGAAATATGCAGATCAATAATATAAGTCAGAACTCTTTTGAATCAGGCATATCTATTTTGAATGGATTGACAATGGTTTAAACCAGCTGAAAAATAGCAGACTTAATTTGAAAGTGATCTTTTTTGATTCAACAAACTACTCTGAGCCAGTCAGAAATCTTTTATGCTAAAAAAATTTGTTTTGAGCAGGCCAATGCCAATTGTTCCAGATCTTCAGAACCAGTCTGATCTGACCAGAACAGGGAAAAGGAAGGAGCTAACATTTACCAAGTATCCAGTATATGCTAAGCATTTTGCCAAGAATCTACAAACAGTATCTCATTCAACCCTCAGAACAATGGTGTCAGGTAGTGTGCATCATGCTCTTGTAATGAATGGAGATCTGGAAAGTTGAGGCCCAGAGATGTCCAAGTAGTTGGTATGTGGGAAACTTGGGATTCAAACCTAGCGCTATCTTGACTTCAGAGGTTATGTATTTCCTATTAGGCTACCTTGTTCATCTTTTTTTTTTTTTTTAAATTTTTTTTTATTTGTAAAATGATATATAAATACATATGCATATATGTGTACCTTGTTCATCTTATACCACTTGTTGCCTTTAAGCCTAGTATGCATTTGTAAAAAATTGAGTTATGGACTCAACTAAGGTTAGAAGAAAGGACATTGGACTTGCAGTTAGAAGATCTAGGTTCTAGACTGTGCAAGTCAATTAAACTCTCTGAGTTCTGTTTCTTCTTTCAGAAAACAACCCAGAGAGTGAAAGACCCCAGCATTTATTTTCAGATCAAGAAAGCAGATAATTGTCTTAAAGGTGCAGACTGAAAAGTGCAAACTATAATTAATATTGATGGTGGTATTTTGTTTAACACTTCCTTTATAATGACTTGGTTTTGGAACACATTGTTATAAATTGCTACCAACACTAATAGAATACATAACTCACGGAGATTATTTGTAGACTTACATGATTACATTATATTGCATCTTCATCCATGAAAACTGAACACATTAAATTGTTGGTACAGCATAGTTTCATTGAAATCTTTGAATTCCACTCAAATGGGTTTATTGTATTCGAAAACAGTGATAACACTATTAACATCATTTCTCCTGTACTTTAAATAATATAAAAACATAGTTGTAGAAATGACCAATTTTTTTTTTTCAAATTAAAAGTAAAAAGGAAATGAAGGTAGCTGCTGTGTCTTCTTACATCATTCTCATTGCTTTTTTGCTTCCTCATTCTATCTGAGGGAAACTGCACCCCCCGTGATTAAACATTTTCTGGACTTTCTTTTCAATTCTCTGCTTTCATTTCTGAGTAATGTGGGGCCAAGTAAAATGTGTGATAGATACTAGAATATCTATTTATATCCAAGTGGTCATCTTCTGGAGAGGAAGTCTATTATACACTATTAATACTATCCACCTAAACCTGTGAATACAGAATCTGTAACATAGGAAAGCCATCACCTATAAAGTGTCACTCTTTATAATGTGCAAATAGAATTATGAATGTTTGTGGAGGCTCTTCCCTAATAGACTGACCACCCATATCTGATATGTGAGGTCACAGACCTATACTAAGGCACCCAGGAGAAGTCCCTTGCAGAAGCTCTTGGGAATTTTTGAGAATAAAATAAGTCATCAAGTTGAGGATGGGGTGGGGAAGGCAAACTTGAAAACCAAAAAATGTCCTGGCCTAACCTTTTCTTGATTTTTATGGATCTGTAGAAATAATCCTTTAGGAATCATTGAGCATTATAGCAAAGTTTCTGGACATGGGGCTGAGTGAAAAGGGAACAGTGGGAGCATCTAGTATAGAGCCTCTGACAAAGTGTGTGGATGGGTGGGTATGTATATTTGAATGGGTAGGTTGAGTTGTAAGTGGTAATGGAATAGCTGGTTATTTTTCTGATTTTTAGGAGGGTTAATGAGTATTAGAAATGGGAGGAGATGAACTACATTTCCAGTTGGACAGAAATTTTGGGTTTGAATCTACTGAGAAGCTCAAAACAAATCATGAAAAGTGCCTACTGCAAAGGACCAAAAAGAAAGTGGGCTCTTGTTTTAGTCCATATTGAAAAGCTAAATTACCAGCATTTCTTGTTAGAATACCAAGGGAAGTACAGGTAAATGAGTCCTTAGTCCTGGAACTGTGAGCTGTGAGCATTGAGTGGTAAGATATGGAGCTTAGTTCTTAAGTAAGCAGTGATATTTGAAGAAAGTCTGATTTTACATATATATACCAATTTATTACTATATATGAGATATGCAAATCAATTTTTATTTGTGAATTTAGCATTGTCTATAAAGGAGCTCTAATTATATGTGAAAATCAGTAGGATAAATGGAATTGCCTAGATTTCTCAGTAAAAGAGACAGGAGTCAAGGATTTAACACTAGGAGACTTTGAAGAAGGAGAAGGAATTGAAATCACTTGTACTCTAGGAATTATTATTCCACATAACATTCTCCTTTTTCTTTTCTTCCTTTTATTAGTTTTTGTTCTATATTGTCTGCATATGATGCCTAGTGATTATTATCTTTTTGATGATTATCAGTCTCACTTGGAATTTTTACCCTAATATTATTACTATTATTATTTTTTAGTTTTCACTTTTAATTAATTTATTTAGATTTTTAAAAAACAATTTATTGAAGTATATCATTCATACATGAACATACTTAAACTATAAGTGTTTAGTAAACATCGTGAACTTACAAAACAAACATGCATAACATCATGCAGGGCTCCCACACATCACCCCCCAAGAAACACCCTGCATTGTTGTGAAACATTTGTTAAATCATGAAAAAGCATCGTCAAAGTATTACTACTAACTATAGTCTGTATCTTCCTCCCCTATATATTTTTTTAAG
Organism: Cabassous unicinctus; assembly: GCA_029593785.1. Lineage (NCBI taxonomy): Eukaryota > Metazoa > Chordata > Mammalia > Cingulata > Chlamyphoridae > Cabassous > Cabassous unicinctus. The sequence continues at coordinate 41,681 of JAQZBX010001719.1, read as the reverse complement.
GATTTATTTATTTTTATCCATTTTTAACCCCCACCCCTGTTTTTGCTGTTTCTGTGTCCATTCGCTGGGCAACTCTCTGTGTCCATTTCCTGCCCTCTCTTCTCATCCTTCTCCTCCTGTCTTCACTGGGATTCAATCCTCAGAACTTCTGATGTGGAAGAGAGGCATCCTACTGCCTGCGCCACCTTAGTTCCTGGTTTTTCAGTGCATCTTGTCTTGGCTCTCCCTTGTGTCACTCTCCTGTTACGTCATTATCTTGCTGCGTGGCTCGCAGGGCCTGGCGGCTCACTAGGGGCTTGGTAGCCTACACGCATTCTATATTTTTCATTTTTTAATTTTACTGGGAGGTCCCGGGAATCGAACCCAGTTCCCTCCATAAGGCATAAGGGAGATGGATGCCCAGCCACCCGAGCCACATCCGTCCCCCTGCTATATCTCTTAAGGTTCACCAAAGATACCCAAAGTTACAGTCTTTTCCCATACAGGATGGTCATACAACAAATCAGGCTTAGTTTGTCACCAGCATTCTAAAAGCCAGACAGAGGGAGAAAAACTAGGTCTGGGGACACATGCATGGTTTCTAATATAGCGAATGTTTATCCTACCCTGATTATCACAAAATCAGGACAGTGAGAATATTCACACGATAGTATTATAATATGCATGTTAAATGAAAAACAACTGTTAATTATTTACTATTTAAATACCATCTCATCTAGAAGATTATTAGATCCTCGGGGCAGTGAATATCTAACCCTCTCTTTACAGAATTCCTAGGCTTATAGATGTTACACAGAAATACTTGTTGAACTGGATATTAAGTTTAAGTCACTTTATTCACTGAGAACTCTATAATATTTTCTAATGGATTCTAACAAATATGCCTCTCTTTTTTTGTATTTTTCAGAGAAATCACTGAGTTCTTCATTATGTCTGATGGAGACTATGATTACCTCATCAAGTTTTTAGCTTTGGGTGACTCTGGAGTTGGGAAGACCAGTGTACTTTACCAGTACACAGATGGTAAATTTAACTCCAAATTTATCACAACAGTGGGCATTGATTTCAGGGAAAAGAGAGTGGTAAGTTCTATATCTTTTACATAAGACTATAACGTCTGAGTAAACATTAATTTGTAGGAATTAAGACAAGGTTTGGAATCTAAAATTAATGGGTACATGTGAAAGTATATCATGTTTAATCAGGACAATGTGATTTAAAAGGCTATGCTGAGGGACACAATATAAAATCAAGAAGATAAAGTTAAGAGTCCTGTTTAATTTTTCACTTGGTACCCTTCTGGCTTATATCTTTACTTCTAAACTCTAGGAAGTTATTTGTCTAATTATTATGAAGCCTGCCCCCTCCATATCCCTGTTCTTCAGGCTGTATTTCTACCTTTGGTATCTTATCATTATCTTATCTCTTAATTAAAACCTGAGCAATCTCACATGGAACAATAAGTGGCAAAACTCATCACTGTGCCAGGAGGGTGGGGTTGGAGTAGAAGTAGGTAATGCTGGTAATAGATGAGATCTGAGAAGTGACCAAGGGAACAAGGGGAGGACCTGCAGAATCATGTGGGCAGAGGTTCTTTTTTCAAAGGACCTCAAAACTGAGAGGTATTTTGGTGGTAGTGGAGAAGGCAGGAGGTCACTGTGTCACATTTACAGAGGAGGGAAGATGACCTTCTACCTGGATAACATTTCTTTTTGAAAATCCACTTTTGCCATGAAGCAGGCCACCTGTGGCCAGGAGATTAATGACAGAGGTCCAGCAATGGAGAGTATCTTACCAGGGAAAGGTACAGAGTCTCTGGCTTCCAGGATAGAAGAATTCATTCCCTCCTGTGTGCTCTAGGTCATTTGTTCTACTACCAGAATGTCTTCTAGAGACTCAAACTCACTGATAAAGATTGAAGCATTCATGAAACTGTTAGTATTGACATACAATTGGCAGAATCAATATATATGCATGTAATTATTTTGTGTGTTTGTAATTCGTTTTGTCATTTTATAACCTTGATAAAAAAAAAAACACTTTATTCAGATATAGTTTACATTCCATAAAGTTGACCTCTTTGAAATGTAGAATTCAGTGATTTATTAGTATATTTAGAGTTGCTCAACTATCACCACTATCTAATTTTAGAATATTTTCATCACTCCAGAAAGAAACCCCATGCCCATTTGCAGTCACTCCCTATCCCTCCCCCCCAGCCCTGACAACTAGAAATTTGTTATTAATCTACTCTCTATGTATAATTTGCCTATTCTGGACATTTAATGTAAATGGAATTATACAATATGTAGCTTTTTGTGTCTGGCTTCTTTCACTTAGTGTAATACTTTCAAGATCCATCTATATTATAGCATGTATCAGAACTTTATTCCTTTTTATGGCCAGATAATATTCCATTGTATGTATTACCACATTTTATTTTTTTTCATTCATCTGTTGATAGACATTTGGGTTGTTTCCACGTTTTGGCTGTTATGAATCATAGTTCTGTTAACATTCATGTATAAGTTTAGGTGACCATGTTTTCAATTCTCTTGGATATATACATAGGGATGTCATTGCTGGTCATATGTTAACTCTATCTTTAACATTTGAGGATCATCCAAACTGTTTTCCAAAGTGAGGCTGTACCATTTTACATTCCCACCAGCTATGTAAGAGGGTTCCAATTTCTCCATATCCTTACCAACACTTGTTGTTGTACATCTTTTTAATAATAGTCATCCTAGTAGGTGTGAAGTGATATTTCATTGTGGGTCTGATATGTATTTCCCTAATGACTAATATTTTTGAATGAGCAGTTGTTCATGTGCTTATTGGCCATTTGTATATCTTCCCTGGAGAAATGTCTATTCAGATCCTGTGCTTTTAAAAATTGAGTTATTGTCTTTTTGTTGTTAAGCAGTAAGAGACTTTATATATCCAGGGAAAAAAGTTCTTATTAAATATATGATTTGAAAATAGTTTTAGCTCTTACATTAGGTGTATGACCCATTTTTTAGTTATTTTTTTTTGTATGGCATGAGATAAGAATCCAAATTCATTCCTTTGCATTGGATATCTAGTTGCGCCAGGACAATTTGTTGAAAAGACTATTCTTTCCCTGCTGAATTTCTTGGCACCCTCATTGAAAATCAGTTGACCATTAACATAATGGTTTATTTCTGGAATTTCAATTCTATTCTGTTGATTTGCATGTCTGTCCTTATACCAGCACCACACTGTCTTGATTATTGTAGCTTTATAAGTACATTTTGAAATTGGAAAGTGTGAGTCCTCCAATTTTCTTCCTGTTTTTGAAGATTTACCCTGGCCATTTTGGGTCCCTTGCAATTCTGTATGAATTTTCGGATCAGCTTGTCAATTTCAACACAAACCAGTTGTGATTCTGATAGGGATTGCATGGAATCTGTAGAGCAATTTGGGGATTTACAATATTGCCATCTTATCAACATTAGGACTTCCAATCCATGAATATAAGGATGTTTTCCCATTTATTTAAATCTTTAATTTCTTTCTAAAGGTTTTGTATTTTTTCTAGTTTTCACTTGTTTAATTACATTTAAGTGTTTTATTCTTTTTGATATATTGTAAATGAAATTGTTTTAATTTCATTTTTGAATTGTTCATTGCTAGTGTATAGAAACACAATTGATTTTGTATATTGATCTGTATACTGCAACCTTGCTGAACTTGTTTATTAGTTCTAGTAATTTTTTTTTAATGTTTGTGGATTCCTTAGGATTTTCTATATACAAGATCACGTCTTTTGTGAGTAGAGATAGTCTTGCTTCTTCCTATCTAACTTGGAATATCATTTACTTCTTTTTCTTTTCTAATTACCCTAGCAAGAAGCTCCAGTATAATGTTGAGTAGAAGTGATGAGAGTAGACGTCCTTGTCTTGTTCCTGGTCTTAGGGAAAAAGCATTCAGACTTTCACCATTAAGTATAATGCAAGCTGTGGGTTATTTGTAGATGCCCTTTATTAGGTTAAAGAAATTTCTTTCCATTCCTAGTTGAGTGTTGTTGACATGAATGGGTTTTAAATTTTGTCAAATGCTGATTCTGCATCTATTGTGATAATAATGTGCTTTGGTCATTTATTCAATTAATATGGTGTATTATGTCATTTGGTTTTTACAGGTTAAACGAACCTTGTCATTCTTGGGATTAATTCTACTTGGTCATAGTGTAGAATCCTTTTTATATATTGCTGGATTCTGTTTGCTAGTATTTTGTTAAGGATTTTTGTGTCTATATTCAGAAAGGGTATTGTTCTGTAGGTTTTTCTTCTTGTGATGTCTTTGTCTGGTTTTGGCATCAGGATAACACTGGGCTTATCAATTTTGTTGATCTTTTCACAGAACCAACTTTTGGTTTTGTTAATTTTCTCTATTATTTTTCTATTCTCTATTTCACTTATTTCTACTCTAATCTTTATTATTTCCTTCCTTCTCCTTGCTTTGGATTTAATTTCCCTTCTGTTCTAGTTTCTTAAGGTGGAAAGTTAGGTTATTAATTTGAGATCTTTTTTAATATGGGCATTTGCAGCTATAAATTTCCCTTTGAGCGCTGGTTTAGCTTCATTTCATAGGTTTTAGTATGTTGTGTTTTTGTTTTCATTTATTTCAACGTGTTTTCTAGTTTCCCTTGTGATTTTTTTTCTTGACCTGCTGGGTATTTAGGAGTATGTTGCTTAATTTCTACATATTTGCAAAATTTCCAAATCTTTTTCTAGACTAATTTCTAATTTTACTCCATTGTTGTTGGAGAACATCTTTGTTTTTAGGAGGCACTGGGAACCAAACCTGGGACCTCTCTTGTGGGAAGTAGATACTCAACCACTTGAGTCACATCTGCTCCCTGTCTTTTATATTTAATTAGGTAGTTATCATTATTGGTGCTCTTTATTCTTCATATAGATTTGAGTTATGGTCTTTGTGCTTTCATTTCAGTCTGAAGGACTCCCTTTGTGTTTCTTGTAGAGCAGGTCTTCTAGTAACAAATTCTCATAGTTTTTAAAAATCTGGGAATGGCTTAATTTTGTCTTTTTTAAAAAGGATAGTTTTACTGGATATAAAATTTTTAGTTGACATTCATTTTTCTTTCAGTACTTTGAATACATCATCCACTGTCTTTGGCCTCCATGGTTTCTGATGAGAAATCAGTTGTTAATCTCCCTTGTTTATATATGCTGAATTGCTTTTCACTTGCTGCTTTAATGATTCTTTCTTTGTTTTGCATTTAATAATTTGATTAGCATGTGTCTAGGTGTGATCTCTTTGAGTTTATACTACTTGGAGTTTATTGAATTTCTTGGATCTGCAGATCAATGTTTTTCATCAAACTTGGGAAGTTTTCTGCTATTATTTCTTCTGATGTTCTTTCTGCCCCCTTTCTTCCTCCTATCCTTTTAGGACTCCTTTATGGGTATGTTGATATGCTTCGTGGTGTCCCACAGGACTCTGAGACTCTGTTCCATTTTCTTCATTATTTTTTCTTTCCATTCCTCAGACTGGATAATCTTAATTGACCTATCTTAAAGTTTGCTTGATTATTTCTTCTGCCAGTTCAAATCTGCTGTTGAGCACTTCAGTGAATTTAGCATTTCAGTTATTGTATTTTTTAACACCAGAATTTCTATTTGGTTCCATTTTTGTAGTTTCTATCCATTTACTGATATTCTCTATTTGGTGAAACATTGTTCTAATACTTTCCTTTAATTCTTCAGATATGGTTTCCTTTTGTTCTTTGAACATATTTATAATCACTGATTTAAAGTCTGCATTCTTCCCTCGGGCAATTTCTATTGACCACTTTTCCCCCATTTATAGGCCATACTTCCCTGTTTCTTTGCATGGCTCATAAATTTTGTTGAAAACTGACATTTTAAATAATATAATTTGACAATTCTGGAAATCACATTCCTCTCCCCTTCCATAGTTTGTTGTTGTTGCTATTTTTGTTGTTGTTTTTCTTATTGCTGCTGATTTGCTTGGTTAGTGACTTTCCTAGATTAATTCTGTAAAGTCTATATTCTTTGTTGAGTGTGGCCACTGAAATCTCTTGTCAGTTAGCTTTATGGCCAGCTAATGAATGGACAAAGATTTTCTTAAATGCCTTGAACCAATGCGTACCCCAGCTTTTTCTGAGGGGCTCTGTGTATCTGTTGGAGCATGTGATCAATGCTGTGAGAGGCAGTTTACAACTCTGATTTAGTCTGCGCTTCCTGCTTGAGAATAGCCTCAAGGATAGCCAGAGATGAGAGTGTAGGGCCTTTCTTGGGTTATGTAGAGCCCTGAGCCCTGCACATTATATGGCCTTCTAGGTTCCCAGGAATATTTTGAAGCTTTTCAAAGCCCCCTGTAGACATCTCATTTCCCACTTTAAAAAGTTTTTTTTTTTTTTTTGGTCAGCCTTTTGTTTAGCCCCAACTGGAATTGCTGCCTCAGGTGACTGTGATGTTAAACAATTGATACTGATTATTTTCAACCAATGCCCTGGGGATAGAACTGTTCTCATGGTCAAATAAAGAGAAGTCCTGACAATGGAGCTTTTTGGGGAGCTTCCAGACAAGTCAAATAGTGACCGTTCTCTGGATATGGGAATGTTGGGTATCTCCAAACCTGTTCTGCCTCCTACAGTGGCTGCTATGGCTGTCACAGTAATGTTTTTCACAGCTGCCATAGTTGTGTGGCTATGACTACTGTGGAGCTGGGGAAAGGGGGCTGGAATTGGGGCAAATGAAAACACCATAAAACTCACAGTTCTTACTGATATTCAGCCATTTTTCTTTAAAAAAGAAAACACAAAACACTTCTTGGAATTTTGCAAGCCATTTGTTAAATTTACAGAGTTCTGGAAAAATTCGCTTTGACAATTTTTGCCAGTTTCATCATTGTTTTTATGGAGTTGATTTTCAAATGTCCTTAGTCTGCCTTTCTGGAAGTATCTACTATATATATATTTTTAAGATTTATTTTATTTATTTATACCGCACCCCCCACCCCAATTGTGATCACTGTCTGCTCTCTGTATCCATTTGCTGTGTGCTCTCTGCATCTACTCGTCTTCTCTTTAGGAGACACCAGGAACTAAACCTGGTACCTCCTTTATGGGAGAAAGGTGCTCAATCGCTTGAGCCACTTCAGCGCCCAGGTTTGTTGTTTCATTGTCTTTCCTCTTTGTGTCTCTTTGTTGCCTCACCTTGTTGCACCAGCTTGCTGCACCTGCCTGTCGTGCCAGCTCGTCTTCTCCAGAAGGCACCAGGAACCAAAACTGGGACCTCCCATGTGGTAGGCGGGAGCCCAATTACTTGAGCCACATCTGCTTCCCTATAATGTTATTGTAAGAGCACTTTTTAAAGTTGGGAGGGGAAATGGCATAGAAAGGCAATATTTCCTGAAACTAATGGCCCAAGGGAACCTTGAAGAAAGGTGAGCTGATCTAAGTGATTATATATTTATTTAGAATAAAATACAAAGTTGTATTCTAGATGGGATTCTCTTCAGAAATTTAGATTTTAAAGGTATTTGCACTGACTAGAATGCTGAAAAGAGTTTATCAGTCTCAGAAATTCTCTTTTGTTTTCTTTTTCACTTTGCTGTTTCAGGTGTACAGAGCCAATGGGCCAGATGGAGCTGTTGGCAGAGGCCAGAGAATCCACCTTCAATTATGGGACACAGCAGGGCAAGAAAGGTAAGCTCCTTACTAGAGGAAAGGGAAAGACAGCTATGCTCTTCACTAGTGACCTGAGCAGGAAAAGGTCAGCTGATTAGTTGATTTGTACCTGGATAAGACATGCTGAAATATTAACAGGAAATTGATCAGTCTGAGGTGATAATGGTAGCTTTATTTCAAACAAGGTCAAGGAAAAATGAATCCTATTTAAAATGGACCTTCTTGCTTGTGGATTCTTCCCTCCCTCCCTCCCTCCTTCCCTCCCTCCTTTCCTACTTTCTTTCCTTCCTTTCTTCCTTCTTTCTTTCTTTCATTATATATTTTGTTCTGTTTTCTCCATTTACTTATCTTATTTACTCAACCACAAATAAAGTTGCAAAATTACATGTACTATTCTTAACTGGCTGTTGAAACCTAGTAGAAAATCTGGTTGGAATAAATTTATCTGGCAGATGTTGCCTGATCAAAATAAACCATATGCAATTTGATATTGTAGTTGTATTCAGTTAGTTAATACTTCTGTTTTTTTTTACTGCTTGTAGGATTGTTTTCTAACTTTTATCATGGGAAACTTTAAACATATACAATAGTAGGTAGAATAGTATAATGAATCCCATGTACTCATTAACTAGTTTCAAGAATTATCATGTCATGGCCAATCTTATTTCATGTATACCCCTCATCACTTCTCACCCCCCAGATTATTTTTAAACAAGTTCCAGATGTCATGTTATTTCATTGGTAATATTTTAGTATATAGCTCTAAAATGTAAAGACTTTTTAAAATAAAAAACATTATTTAAAAATACTTGAGTAAAACCCAATATAGCTGATCAGATGACAAATTCATACCAGTATTTTCTTCCTTGGAGCCTATGCATTTCAGTTTCAGGCTTTGTGTATTGGCAAAGAGAGGGGAAACTTTCAGAGTGAGATAGAGGTGAGAAAGCAGGATAAATCCCTGTAAGAGAGAGTACCAAGAAAAGATAGAGACTGAGTCAATACTACTCCCTCTTTAAAGCTAAAGAAATGCAGAGATAAGAGTTTTCTGTAGAGACTGAAGTTAAAAGGTCATGGAACACATTGTAATGTCAAATCAAGCTTTCACAGAACAAGGAAAACATATACAGCAAGCACGACTGCTTTTGGCCTAATTAACTCATGATTACAAAAATTCTTGGCTGAGACTAGGGGTCACGAGCTAGTTATTATCATCCCTGTCCAGCAGGCTGAGTTTTCAAATCACATGGTCTCTTAACACATAACCATACAAGTGATAAATAACTGTTCTATAAACTTTTGGTATATATCATCTAATTTGCTATTTGTAGGAGGCTGAGGACATTGCTGGTCCTTCATATTTCAGGAGTGGGGCCGTAGTCTAATTGACCAGTCTGTTTCTGTGTTCCCAGGTTTCGTAGCTTGACAACAGCATTCTTCAGAGATGCTATGGGTTTTCTTCTGCTTTTTGATCTGACGAATGAGCAAAGTTTCCTCAACGTCAGAAACTGGATAAGTAAGTATTATTATTCTCTGGTCTCCTGCTCCCCCTTCCTTTGCAATAAAAAGTCCTCTTACATTTTACTTCTGCTGTAAATTGTTTTAGAGGAGCTACTTGTGCAAATGCTGTTTAAGAGATCAAGGTTTTTAGTTTTAGGGGCAAAGGAACTGAAATACTCTGCTTTTCTTAGCAATAATAACTTTGATTTCTTGAATACATCCTATGCTCCAGGTACATGGCAGCCCTTCACATGTAATCTCTTAACACATCTTTTCCAGAGAGGGTACTCTCTTATCCCCCTTTTACAGATGTGTAAATAGAATCCCAGAGGAGTTTCATCTCTAAATGTCTGCTTGTCAATTGCATACTATCAATTCTTGTCCTATCTCTGGGTCTTAAAATATATATTACATAGACATAGATACCCTTTGCAGACTTAATAGAGAATGACCCTGGCTGCATGTCTCTTCTGTGGTTAGAGATCCTTCCCTCTACTTTTAGGGCTACAGCATCTCAAGGAGGACCCTGTCATGGAAAACTCCAGATCTGCATTGTCACAAGTGGTCCCTAGCATGATATCCATCAACCTTTTCGGTGGCTCTTTGGAGAGATCCTAACCTCTTAAATAATTGGTTGATAGTCATTTAAAATCCTGTCACTTGATCAAATAACAGTTTTCAAATGCACGTTTTCTTCTTTGGGTTGTCTGTATTAGTATAACCATAGAAAATCTGTTGCAGAAGACTGTGATGTTAAATTCTTAACATCCAGATCTTTAAAATCAAAACATTTATTTTAAAATACTTCTTAAAAATTGCTTTGGGGAAGTGATGTGGCTCAAGTGATTGAGCTCCCACCTACCACATGGGAGATCCTGGGTTCAGTTCCCGGGGCCTTCTGGAGAAGGCGAGCTGGCCTGATGGGCAGGTGCGATGGGCTGACGCAACAAGATGATGCAACAGACAGACATGGGGAGGAGGGACAACGAGAGTCACAACAAACCAGGTGGCTGAGGTGGCTCGAGTGATTGGGTGCCTCTCTCTCACATGGGAAGTCCTGGGTTCGGTTCAGGTGCCTCCTAAAGAGAAGGCGAGGAGACAGGGAGTGCAAACAATGAAGGGAGTGGTAATAAATAAATAAAATAAATCTTAAAAAATTTTTTCTTGATATTTTGGGACTATGAAAGGGCAATTGACTGTGGTTTTGATGGTAGAGAAACCTGTTTTTAAAATGAGTTCTTAATTAAGTAATTTATATAGTGGATTGTGGTTGTCAAATTTTGCATGTGGTCCTCACAGCGACTCCGTGAGCGTTATCAGGGTAGGTGATTTCAGGATGAGGACTTTGAGCCTTAAAGTGTAATTAACTTACCTAACGATAGGAAGCCGACAAGTAGAAGAATCTTTTGGCTTTCAGTTCAGTGGCCTTTTATACCCTTTCTAAATTAACTTGATTACTAAGAGATGAAGTGATATTTAACACTTTAAAAAGAAGTACCCCATATTTAATTATACTTGCTAGACTTCACTTTGTTAAATGACTGACTCAGCTGCACATCTCATTTCCATTACAGATGAATGGCTGTGGCTATTTCTAGTCCTTTATCCTCAGCCCTTGCTTATCATCCTCTCCTTTACATCATCAGTACAAGTTCTGGGGCTTTTGTAAGTGAGGCATTTTATCACTAGAGATGTGCTCATAGAATCTTAGCATTGAAAGATAATCAACATAAAAGAAGAATAAAAAAATACAAAAGAAAAAAAAGATAATCAACATACTTGTTTTTCACAGGTAGAAACATTAGATAAATTTTGCCTACCTGGGCTATGTAGCAAGTTAAAGAACAAACTTAGGTTTATCTATCTTGTTTTGTTATCCTTAGAAAGTAAAAGAATCCTTATTTTCTAGTTAGATAAAGAAAACGTTTACACATTGAAGACATCATTTATTCAATCAAAAGTGTGTCTTCCTTCCCTTTCCTTCCCTCCATCCCTATCCCCCCATTAAAAAGGGTCTAATTTTCAGTGGGCCTTGTGATTATTTTTATATGTCTTTTTTTCTTGGTGAGATTTTAAAAATAGTCAATTAATTTATATATATATGTATTCATACTTTGTTGAAAAATTAGGAATAAAGAGAAAGAAAAAGAAAAAAAATCATTCCTCTTAGACTCCCATAAATATCTACTATTAATCATTACCACTGGCCATATTTACATACACTGCTAAGGGCTTTAATATATTAACTTAAGGGCTCTCAAACTTGAGTACGTATTAGAATCACCCAGAGGGCTTGTTAAAACATAGGTTGCTGGGCCGCACTTCCAGAATTTCTTATTCAGTAAATCTGGGGTGGGACCTGAGAATTTGCATTTTTAACACGCTCCCATCTAACAAGAGATGCTGATCCTGCTGGTTCACAGACCTTACCTAGAGAATCACTGCATTAATTCATTTAATTGTGACCTAAACCCTATGAAGTAGGTATTATCATTATGGCCATTTACAGATGGGAAACTGATGAGGCACAGAGAAGTTAAATAACTTCCCCAGGGTCATGCAGCAGTAAATGGCAGAGCCATTATTCAGCCCCAGGCATACTAGGTTCTGAGTTCAGGCTCATCACCTTGACTCTGGAACACATAGCTACTCTGGAGAACAGAAAGTTTTCATAGTAGACATAACCATGAAGTGAAGTCTTGAAGGAAGGGTCTGGCAACATGTATTAGAGCCCAGAGGAAAGAAAGAGCATGGTATTTCTTAGAAACAGTACACAGTTTGGTATGGCCTACATAGGTCTTACTGTCCCAGTTGCACCTTAAGGGTAAAGGCCAGTGTCCTGAAATTCTAAGCAAAGTAGTCTTAATGCTCAATAAATGCTGGTCAACTTGACTTTCTCTTGATAAAATGTAATAAACATGACTTCATAATGAGGAACTAAAATGTCAACATTTTCCTAGCTAACCAAGATAAAAAAGAAATTAGGCCATAATCTTTGAGGGTATGTTTTATTGTGAAAGGTTAGGCTGCTTAAATTTCATTATGGGGTGTGATGAGCAAGAAATAAGACTTTATTTTCCTCCTTTCAGAGATTAAACTATTTAGCTTAGTAAACTGTTTGATTCATTGCTTTTTATGCCCATTTATAGGTTGTCAGGTAAAAATAAAGTTGTGGGATTAGAATTACAGTCCTCCTGATTCTTCTTGATTCTGCTAACAAATCATATACAATCTGTTCTGGGTCTTATTTAATCTTGTATTTTGTTTGTTTTAAATGAATTGATTGTGCCTTAAGATTATAGAAAAATGTGAAAAACATTTCAGATAGAAATAGGTTAGTTTATAGAAAGGTATTTCTCTTTAAAAAGTCATTGCTCTGGAGAGAAGATACGAACAACAGAGCTTTAAGATTAGCAATAGGCACTAGGAAATCCTACAAGTTTCTTTTCAAATGACTATAATAATAGTAATAGTAAAGCAGCCAGGTATTATGTGTGTGTGCACTTTTGGAGGGTTAGAATGTTCTCCCATCATGCTCTGATATGACTAAGCTGGAATATGTGATTGGGTGCGTGGGTGGGGGTTATATGTCTGCCCCATTCATTCAGTTTTACAGATTAGGTTATTGATGCTTTGAAAGCACTATTATATCAATTCCTTATACCTGTACATCTCTTTACCATTTTCAAAGCACTTATGCATAGATTCTCCATTGATGATCATAAACTTACATTATTATTTACCTATAATAAATTTTATCTACTTATTTTGATAGGCCAGCTACAAATGCATGCATATTGTGAAAACCCAGATATAGTGTTATGTGGAAATAAGAGTGATTTGGAAGACCAGAGGGTAGTAAAAGAAGAGGAGGCCAGAGGACTTGCAGAGAAATATGGGTGAGTATATTTTTGGGGAAATCTAGAGAAAACATTTCCACCATAAACTTTACCACATGAATGTGGAAGCAAAAAGTTAAAAAATTCAGATGAACACCTTTGACCATATCCAACAGCTACTTTGCATATTAATATTATGTGATAGTGGGGCTGTATGGAGTGAGGACCTTTGTTCAATACTTCAGTGCCATATTATCAATATCTTGGGGCTTGCAGAAAGACAGCTTGAAGGGCAAATGCCTGATAAGGTCTTCTTTTCAAAATGCAAACAGGAGACCTCTTGAATGAGGAAGTGTCTTCTATGTTCAGCAAGGAAATATTAAAGCCAGTGTGTGCTATTGTCAACAGCTCTAGTGTACAAGAAGGCCTTACTGGGTAACTCAGGTGCTGACTTTGAAACTTGTATGCTCGGAGAGGGTTGTAGGGATCCCCTTTGGTTCAGGTTATGTTCTTGTGGTGAAGAGTCAGCAAAATACTTGAGCTCTAGGTGTAGGAACATAGTAGCAGCAGAAGCATGAATTGGACATGAAAGGAGATGTTAGCTTCTGCTTATTTAAGTGTCAGGGGTACCTCTACAAAGGAATACTTTACTTTCTACCTCTAATACAATGAGACCTAAATGTGTATGTATTAATTACCCTTAATATAAATGGTACACAGCAAGTGGAGTTGAGAAGGGAGGTGGGAGAGGAGAGAGAAATGATGTGGTATGGTACACAGGAGGACATTACCCAGTTAGTGGCCTTGTTTTTTGGGCAGAATCCAAGGAGATAGGGGAAAGCCTTTCCCTTTTCATTTTGTAACCACTGCTTTTCTTTTCTTTGGGCTAATGGCTGTTCAGAAAGCACTCCAAGATAAGGGTTTACCTTGGGAAGGGAGTGGAAGGATTGTTGGCTAGGTGAGGAGAAGCCAGACTCTGGAGGGCTTTGGATAGAAGGTTAAAAAGATTAGACTTGATCTTCTTGATCTGGGGGACAGAGAGTTGGTGAAAGCCTTTGCACATGGGGAGATGTTATGAATACTTTCCAGAATATCAGTCTGGGGATTGTGGGTGGTGTGAACTGAAGGAAGGAAAGACCAGAGACGGGGAGATTGCAGTGACCCATGAGGTGGGTATGAGTTGGATTTGTGGAAAAGGAGAAGGAGGAAAAAATACACAGAAGAACAAGGATGGGCAGAACAAAATTTAAAAATCTGAATTCTAGCTCACCTGGGATATTCCTGTCATCCCACGGGGAGCTTTTAAAAAATATCCATGTGTGGGCCTCACCTCTGAGCTTCTGACATAATTGATCTGGGTTGGTGTACCAGGCAGGGGTTAGCTGGAGAAGCTTACCTATGTGTAAAGGGCTCTTTATAGGGATTTGGCCTTACACAATTGTGGGACCTGGTTAGGCTGTCTCTGTAAGGGTGTGTTATCTTTGTATCTGATGTTGAAGCTTGACACCCACATGGCAGTCAGGAAGGGAAGCTGGATATAAAGTGAAGGAGAGCAAGAACAAGCTGGAAGCCAGAGCATGAACTGGAGCCCATAAAGATGGTCTGAAATCTTTGTTGATTCTGGCTGCCACTGATCTTGATGGTGTGGGTGCCCTGCAGAAGCTGGGGCCCTTTATCACAGAGCTAAACGTACACCCCTTGCCCAGGAGTTGGAGAAGCTGAGGGAGGATCTAGAGGGAGGAGCAGTTGTGGGTCTGGCCTTTATGCCACTGAGATGAATCAACAGATAAGCTACAAGTATGAGAGCTACAAAACGGCTGCTACTTCACTTCTACCCTCCAAATCTCCCCCAGACTCTCTCTTGTGCCCACCCTACCCAGAAAGGGAATTCTGGGAAATGTAGTTCAGCCTAGCCAAGCTGACTCAAGTAGACACAAAGTCACCACAGGTGCAGAGGCCCTGGTGCTGGTATTTTTTCAAAGCACTCCATGTGATTTTTTTTTTTTTCCGGAGGTGCCAGGCATTGAACCCAGGACCTCATACGTGGGAAGCAGGTGTTCAATCACTTGGGCTCCATATGTTCCCTTCCATGCGATTTTGATGTGCTGTGGTTGGGAGCCATTGACTTAGGTATTTCTGATGCAGATTTTGACAAAGCCCCACTGGTGATTCTGATATACCCCCTCCTCCCTTGAGAGGCACTGGTATATTGTAGTGGGAAGGAAAGAGGGAAGGATCTAATACCACAGAGAATACTGAAGTGTTAAAGATGGGAGCTGTGTTGCAAGAGGGTAAGGAGGAAATAAGTGATAAAGCAATCGAAACCATTGACCTGTACTGTACTTTTGAGAAGTATGTCAGTAAAGACAAAAAAATCCCCCAAAAAACAAACAAACAAAAAACCAAAACCCAAAATAGGGCAACTAGGGGAGTTAGCTAGATCAAACAAAGATTCTTAAATATTGATGGAGAGTCAAGATTGACTACTTCCCCCTTTGGGCTTCTTTAGCCCTTTTCTTGCTTCTTCTGTCCAGGTTCTCAGGATTCCATAGCCTGCCTAGTATCAGAGAGCCGTACGTTGCCTTCTGTCATACTGAGAATCAAGGAATGCAGGGACTGACTTTCATCTGTGCCCAGCCCACAACGTCTGTAGAGTATTTCAGAGAGAGGGGTTCAAGCTATAGTTTTTTAATTGAGTCAAGAGAGAGGGGTTCAAGCTACAGTTTTTTAATTGAGTTAAGAGGGAGAGGTTCAAGCTACAGTTTTTTAATTGAGTTAATTGAGAGAGGAAGGGATTAGCAGATAAAAATAGTCGAAACTGTTGGAAAAGAAAAGCAAAGAAGTGGAAACAGAATTCCCTTAGTCTTTAGGAGGCATAAAGTATGGTTCTGTAGGCTGTTTGGCAGTTTCAGAGGAAAAATGAAGTAAGTTGGTTCGTATACATTTCACAAATTTGAAATAGAAAGTTCAATGACTATTTCCGGAAGAATCTTGTTTCATTCTTAATCATCACATTCTCATCGGTTGCACATGCACTAAAAGGATTGCATTGGTGAGTTCATCTGTGTGCTAACAATCAGGAAATAGGATGCAGTTTATTGTGTCATTTCATATCTTGTGCAAGTTGTCTGCTAAATTTGCATTTTTGGTTATTGTGCTGCCTTCAAACCTCAGTTCATACAAATGGATCATTAGTTCAAAAGCAGTTTACTGAAATATACATTTAGAGATGAAAATGGTAACATGAAAGACTATGATTAAAAAGTTCTGTAAATCTACATAAGAACAGGTTATAGTGCAAACATGAACCTATCTGTGTGTGCTGGGACAAGTAACTGAAAATGAGGCCTTCACCCAAACAGCCAAAAATGGAAAGGATGAGTAGGATGGATAATGATGAATATCAGAAAATGTATACTTAGTAGACTAAGATTCTATTTCCCCTACTTCCTCATGTTTTTTGTTTTTGTTTTTTTGCTATGATACTTGGTTAAATTGTTGCATGAAGCTCTTAAGTCACTTCCTAACACAGTGATATCTGCCAATCACATTTTTCTAGAACAAGTGCAGAGTAATGCTTTCCAATATGTTATATTGAATAACATTGTCAGTAATATCAGAGAAGAGACCAAAACAAGGCTTGTTCAAACTTGCAATCCTCACTGCCAAAACGATTATGTTCACACTGTTGCCGAGACACATTAAAAAATAGCTTTAAAAAATTAATGATAAGTATATTAGAAGAGAAAGAAGAATATAGTTTTGGCAATATTCCTTTCTTAGATGACACTATTAAAACCTTATTGCTGGGTCCCACCCCAGAGTTTCTGGTTCAGTAGGTCTTGGGTGGAGCCCAGAAATGTACATTTCTAGTTAGTTCTCAGATGCCGCTGCTGGTTCAGGTCGGCTTTCGAGACCCACTGGTGTAGATGCTACTCTGAGGTAAGCATGCTAGCAGATATTTTCCTTGAAAATATAGTTGGACAAAATCATTTTTACACAGAATATGAACCAGTTGTCTACATTTGCCATTCATGGGTGAGGGAAATGTGCTGATGACTTATCACTGGGAAATCCATGCTAAAGAGAGGAGGAGGTTTTTGTTTCTTGCACAGTTAATTACATAACTGTGATGTAAACTGGGAAAAGAACTGGGATTGTTGCTGAGGGAACTCCAGCCCCAAGTGAGCAGGCAAGAACTTTGTGAGTAAAAGTGGTTATGTTTAAATGCCCTCTCACATTCTGCTTTATTCACAGAGGGAAGTTGGTGGCTATAATAAGGCTTTTCTTGATTCAGAGTTGAGGGAAATAAAGAAAATTGTGAATATGATCAAAGCATAGCAATTGAAAGGATGTATTTCATGGGCTGTGCAAAGAAATAGGCAATAAATATAAGAATTTACTTTTTCCCATTGAAGGCTGCTGGCTATTGCTGAGGAAAGTGCTTACAAGTCATTGAAGGATGAGTTAAAAATATTTATTTTTTACATTAATATGAATACATTCCATTTCTGGGATTTCAAGTGGCTTAGCTCAGTAGAATGCTCAGTATCTTATTTTGTCTGAAGTAAACTAAACGTGGTATGAATAACTTGATCTCTAAGAGTTTGATTCTTTGCAAGCTTGATGACAGTTTTTCCTTATTTGAGAAATAAGTTGATGATGTATCATTGAATATGTTTTAAAACCACACAGATAAGTTTTAACTAAACATTCAAGACTGATTTCTGGAGCCCAGTGCAACCCAACAAGAGATCTAGATTTCATTTGCTACAATCTCCCATGTTGAAACAGTCCAGCCTTTCTTGTAAGTGCTTGTTCATTTAGCACCTGATATTTAACATCCAATGGAAAGTAGTCTTTAGTGAGAAATGTCTCCATAATTTCTGGATCCACATGTAAATATCCAGAACCATCAAACAAATACTTACGTTATTCTTGAAACCTCTAACTGGAATTTGGTATCTTCTCATTTTTGGAAATAAATAATGCAAAAGAAACCAGCTGAATATGGAACCTGACCTATAGTGTGAACTAGATATAGATACTTTGGTGAAATTATGCAAATGATAAGGTCCTTCTCATTGATTTGTAGCTTTTCTCATTTTTTCATCTAATTTTTTTTGTTTTAAAAATTGTGAAGAATCTATTTTTAGAAATATACCAAAATTGATAGTCTACATGTGCTCCAAATGCTCCCTAAATGCTCATATACAGACTAATAACACAATTAGCTGCATAGAATTTTTAATACGTTTGGCAATACTGCTTACTGGTAATGCTACATTAGCACCACCATGTGGAGAGAGGGAACAAAACCACCTTTCTATAGTAAAAAGAGGACGATCCTCCTGAATTCTAAACTAAGATTACTAAGTTTTTGTCTAATAAATCTTAGGAAAAGCAGATTTTTTTTTGAGAAGAGAAAAAAAACGTTTTTTTAAAACTAATGTTTATTGAGCACTTGCTGGATGCTAGTCTTGTGCTAAGCTCTTTACGTGTTTTATCTCATTTCCTCCTGGCCACGACCCCATGAATAAATATTACTCCCTTTACAGCTATGCAGGAAGAGGTCCCAGAGCTAGAAGTAGGGAGGTGGGTAGTTTGGCTCTAGCACTCAGAATCTTAATGACTTATACTTTATTCTCTCATTTGTCCTTACCTGGCCCCAGACTTTGAAGTATTTTTATATTGCTTTTTAAAAAATGTATAAAATATTTAATGTATTTAGATAAACTAGCCCAAATTCCATCTAAAACCTAACACCAGGATGATATGAGCCTAAAAATATTTCTAATTCCATCCACTAGATTTCCTATGCCAACATCCTGTCTTGGGGCATATCATTTCCTTAAGGAAGTGTTTTACTTTGCTAAGGGCTGCCAATGCAAAAATACCAGAAATGGGTTGGCTTTTACAATGGGAATTTATTAGGGTAAAGTCTTAAAGTTCTGAGGCCTGTGAAAATGTCCGAATCAAGATATCATCAGAGATGCTTTCTCACCAAAGGTTGGACACTGGTGATCCTAGACTTTTGCCACGTGGCGAGGCAAAATGGTGGACGGTCTCTGCCGTCTCCTCCAGGTTCCCTTTCTCCCTGAGTTCAGCTGTGGGCAATCAGACATATGGCTCATCTCTCCAGCTTTGGTCTGCCCCATTGATTCTAGCCTCCAGCCTTTCTCTCAGCCTCATGAGATTTCTCTGTCTTTCTGAGGCTGTAGGCTATCCAGGAAAGTGTACAGTTCTCTTTCCCTGTGTGTCTCTGCTTTCAGTCTTTAGTTTTATATAAGACTCCAATAAAAGGATTAGGACCTACCCTGGGTCCTTCAATCTAATCAAAGGCCCTTAACTGAAGCCATCTAATCAAAAGATCCCTTAACTGAATCTAACCAAAAGGTCCCACATATGATAGGCTTACATGCACAGGAATGGGTTAGCTTAAGAACATAATTTTTCGGCACCCACAAAAGACTCAGAACAGGATAGGAAGGAAAATCTTAAGTCAGTCATCCCTGTGGAATTCATGTAGTTCGCTTTTCCTCTGTCAGCTCAAAGAGCTGGTGGGAGTGGAATGAACTCTACTGTGGCATTCATTATTCCTGTAGAAAAAAAAAATTGTCTTGCCCAATTGTTCAAAAGGCTCTGAACAAATAGTTTAAAGATTTTTAAGGCTGTTAACTTGATTCCTGGTCATGTGGTCCTAAAAGTCACAAATGACAGGTAAATATACTTTTGATTGAAAGACAGAAATTTGTTACCTGATTTTGGATTTATACTTCTAAATTACTTCTTATTAATATTGGACATTTTTTAATATGAGTGACTTAAAAGTGTATAACAATGCCTATAGCCTGAAAATCTACCAATTACACATTTAAGTTAATAAACACTGGACAATAGCTCAAAGTCCTGCTAGAGATCTGTCATTTATACCTTAGTATTAATCAGTAAAGTGAGGTCCTTTCTCTCCCAGGATTTAATAATGATCACTTGGGAAATGAGGGGTTTGATGAGGAGTAAAGGGAGGCAAATGGTTTGGGGCATGAACCACTTTAGCTAGGAGAGGTCTGAGTGAGCCATTCCTGATAGAGGGAAGCATGGTATCAGAATTTAGGCCATTACTGTAGATTTTACAGATTAGCAGCATCATGGATTAAACAATTTGTAAGCTAGTCTGAGGATTTAATGTTTATAGTGTTGCTAAGGGCTTTGAAGCTATTACTTTCCATGATCCAGTGACATTGTTTCTGTGGGATGATGTGTTCTGGTTTTATTTATTTATTTATTTATTATTTTTGTCTTACAATCAATTTTATTTTTTAAAAAGATTCTTAGATTACATAAATGTTACACAAAATATATAGGGATTCCCATATGCCCCACTCCCCACACCTCCCACACCCTCCCACATAAACATCCTTCATTAGTGTGGCATATTCATTGCAATTGATAAACGCATCCTGTGGCTTTGCTATTAAGCATGGATCATAGTTCACATTGTAGTCTACACTGTCTCCCACACAGTTCTGCATGTTATGTGATGATATAAAATGGCCTATATCTATCACTGCAACATCACTCAGGACAATTCCCATGTCCCAAAAAAAGCCCCCATATTACAACTGTTTTTCCCTCTCCCTGCCCCCGGAGCCTCCAGTGGCCACTGGCTCCACATCAATGTTGTAATTTCTTCCATTGCTAGAATCACAATATGTCTATAGTAGAATACCAGTAAGTCAACTCTAGTCCATAACTCTTCCCCCAATCCTGAGGATTCTGGGATGGTGACGTCCACTCCACCTCCAATTGAGAAGGGGCTTATATCTCATGGGAAGATGAATGGGGCTATCCTGCCTGCAGTTGCAGACTCCCTCCATTCCCTGGGAGAGCTGTTGTCCACCATCATCTCTCCCCCAGTTGTCCTGGGTGAGTCCAATGAGCTGTAGAGTAGGTGTTGCAAGTCCGCCGAGGTTCCAGGCCCAGCTGGCACATGGACAGCTCAAAGACTCGAATCTCTGGATGTACACCTACAAACTCCAGCACCAAGTATAAGTTTAAATAGAAGGGACAGATGAGCCATGTGCAGGGAAGACATAATTGAGTCCAACTCTGTCACTCTCAGGAACACAAACTCAAAAGTAGGGCCCACTGGCAAGGCACCAAACTACAGAGCTGTCCACCCTGACCATAGGACCTGGGTGTCTCCAGAGCCCTCAGGAGCCCCAATATTTGGGGTAGTAGCCACTTTGGCAGTCTATAAGATCCTGCTGCGATGTGCTTAAGCGATACCTCTGGGATGACCTCCCGACTCACTTTGAAGTCTCTTAGCCATACAAACTCATTTGTCTTTACCTTTTCCCCTTTTTATTCAAAGTCTTTTTCCAGTTGCATTGTTAGTTGGTGCTTGGTAGCAACCCCTCAGTGCCAGGGAGGCTCATTCCCAGGAATTGTGTCCCATCCTGGGGGGAAGGTAATGCATTCATATGCTGAGTCTGGGCTTAGAGAGAGGCCCCATTTGAGCAACAAGGAGGCTCTCAGGAGGCAACTCTTAGGAACCCCATAACCATAGGGTAAGTTTCAATTTCAAAAGCAAAGGCTCATAAGTGTTCTGGTTTTAAACAACAAAATTACCTATCTCATTTCTGTGTTAGAAAAAATAAACATTAATCAAGTGTTTACTATATGCTTTAAATATTAATTCATTCAATCCTCACAAGAAGATACTGATATCCTATTTTACAGAAGAAGCAACTGAGGTACAGAGGGTAATAGCTTGTCAGGGTTACTCAGTTGGTATGAAGTACAGCTAGTACTTGAACCTGGGCAACCTGGCTCCAGAGACTATGGCTTTTAACCATTGCTCCATACTGTCTATAACTTCCATGTGTATGTATGTATGAATATCTATATCTCTATATAAATATATTTATATTTAACTATCTCCAATATACTTAGAATTTTCGAAGTACTTTCACCTATTTTGTATCATTTATGCCTCAAAAATGACTGTGAGGTAGTTTTGTAGGATCCGAGAGGGGAAGAAGCTATGGAAAATAGAGATAGTTTAATGGAAATTCAGTTAAGGAATTCAGTGATGCTGAGAACATTAGAGTTGGAAAGATATTTGTAATTAACTTGGAGGGGATTCTTTTAATTAGATGTGCATTATCATGTCTTAGTATTTACAAGAAATTTTACTGCTCAACTACATTTTTTATATTTCCAATTTCAGTCCATTATTCTTGGGGGGTGATGTTTTTCATTTGTGTTGCCTCGAAGTAGCGTATTTCTAAATGGTGATGGAATGACAAGCCCTATCCTTAATATAAGAAATGTTCTATATACACTAACAATTCTTTATGGTTATAAGTGAGAAAGATCAATCCAAAATTTGGTTCCTGTAACAATGACAACATCACAAATTGTCCTCAATAACTAAATAACTGATTCATAGATACTTGAGAAATCGATATTGACTTCAACCACAAAAGATGCTCTCTTCACACTTGATAATCAAATATTATATGTGAGCAGGGGAGAAAAAAAATGCATTATCTTCATTTTGTGGATAAGGTGACAGGTAGAGTTGGTGGAAAAGACCATTTGTAACTAAAGATGTAGTCAGGAAGGAGTTTTAAAAACTGCTGTGACCATGAAACTTGCTCACAGACCTCTCTCTCATTAAGATCTCTTAGAGTCAGTATACGAAAGGGTAACAGAACATGGGCATGGTAGAATCAGTAGAGCAACAGGGTACTGCACAACTCACAGATGGGTAAATGCCCAAATGGGGTGATAGTTCTTAAATCAGTTTTTAATAGCTGCACCAAAACAGGAGAGAATTGCAGTGGCTTAGTTGCATGGTATGCATTATTAGTTAATAATACAGCATCGTGAGGAATTATAATGGAGAAATAGCCTTACATCCCTACATATGCTGTATCCTCTTAACGTGGGGACATTAGAAGCTGAATAGTTCTCAAAATATCTGTAAAAGCACTAAGAAGTTTTAAAAACAATCTGTAAAAGCTTTCATGTGAAGCTGCTGCTAGCCAAGAAATAATAAAATGTGACAGAAATTGTAATCAGACTCATTGATGTGGAGTGTTAATGTGCTATGAGAATACAGGACAACAAAGAAGTTCTTTTAGAAACATAATAGTGGAGGATTTAAAAAGCACCTAAAAATATAAGAAATTCTTAACTCAATTGCAGAACTCCCTGAGACACTAAAACAACTTTCTTTTGTGATTTTTACATCTAAGAGCATTTTGGTCAGATTCCTTACAAAATGGTACAAATAGAGTAAACAGTATGGGGGAAATATAATTTTATTGCTACTTTCATGACTTTATTAAGAAGTAGGAAGAATTTGTCAGGTGATTAATCCTCCTGCAAAGACTAACTCAAATGTATAAAGGGTGACCATCACAAGAAGACTGATTTCAAAAGAACATGTGATACACAACTTTGATATTAAATAAAAACAAAATAATCCATTAAAAAAAAAAGAACATGTGAAAAAGCAACCTTATGGTTTTGAAACAATATATTGAGAGTTATTTAAAAATACATATATACCACAGGTGCTTTTGTTTGCTTGGATATCAAAACAAACATACTTAAGATTTGGTGTTCATGAGGAGGAACATTTAGATGTAGAATTCAGAATGTTTTCAAATGTATGGTCCAAGAATACGACCTGTAGTTAACAAGTGGCAAATCCTTTGCAGAACACCTCTGATTTCTCCCCAGTGTCAGATTTTTTCCCTCTGTGCAGTAAATAAAAAATTATCTGTTTAGAAATCTTCATACAAAATACATTAATAAGTTTGGAAGCAGTAGAGCCCATGGTTAAACTGTGATTACATTCGAATCATATAGCTGTGGATTCAAATCCTAGCACCATTAATTTCTAACATTGTGAAATTCGGCAAGTTACTTCATCTTCCTGAGCCTCGGTTTAATCATCTGGGAATGGGAATAGTGTAAACCCAAGGGTGGTTATCAGTGTTTAGTGGGATCAGTCACATAATATTGAGTAGCTCAAAAAATAATAGTCTTTTTCTTCATTTTTATTAATAACAGTACAAATCAGCTTGTTTCAATCCACACAAATCAGAACACTCTAAAGAAAACATGAAAGAAATCCCTGAAGCAAAAAAGAGAGAGAGAAAAAAAAGCCAAAAGACATGATAATAGTAATAGCCCAGGAAATTAATTTAATATTTTGCATGCTGCAAAAGTTGAATTCAGTGAAATTTTTTCCCTTTCAGTTATTAATTTTGGAAGTCAGTATTATATTAGCTAAACATTTAGAGGACATTTCCTATTTTAATAGGGGCTTGTATGTTGTGAGTACTTACATGAGCAAATGGGAAGAGCCAATTTTACCTTTCTCTCACTTACTAGCTGAGTGATGTTTTTCGGATCACTAAACTTCTCTGACCTTTCTCCTCACAGGCCTATTTAAAGAAATCCTTCTTCACACATGCAGTTGAAGCCCCCTTTATACTCCTCCCTGATCTCATTTTCTTCCTTATGGCCCCAGAGTACACTGCTGTGTTTACTTCCTTTGACAGTTGTTAGTTGCCTGGGCAACATCCATGCCCCATCTCTTTCCTTTTTTCACAGACTTCCAATTTTCTTTATGTATCCACTCTGCTTCAAGAGGATTTGCCATTCAAAGGAGGAAGATGCCAGTCCTAGCCCCAGCCCCAGTCCCAGGCAGACTGACTGGTTTAGACCAATTATGGTGGTGCCATTCCTCTTGCCAGAGATTGGTTTGACATGGGCATGTGATACAACTTAGACCAATGAAACATGAAGGGAAGTCTCCTAGGAATTTCTGAAAAGGATTGAGAGAGAAACTGGAAGAAAGAGTTGTTTCTTCCTCTGAACTTTGATGTTTTGGGAAGTGCTGCCTGGGATGTTGTGGCCAGCTGTGGTCGTGAAGAGAGCTAATATATGGGCAAAGGTGGCACATCCAACTGGCAGAGCAGAAAGGTGGCATGAATCTGAGTCCTTTGAATTAAGTGAATTAATCAACACTGGAATCTTTCTACTTCTGAACCTGTTATGAAAGATAATTAATTCTCACTTGTCCTGGAAGCCATTTGAGTCAGAATTTTCTGTTACTTGCTGGTAAAAGTGTTCTAAATTATATACTTCTAATTCAGGAATTATACTTCTTCTACCTATGTGTGTTTCCATAGAGAATATGTAATTATTTTATGTGTTCTTTATTTTACATAAGTGAGCCCATATAATGTAACTTTTAAAATACAATATCTAATTTTTGAGAGTTTTGCTATGTTGGCATATCTTAAGCATTCTGTTGTATGAATATACCACCATTTACTTATCTATGTGCTTTTTGATGGACTCTTAGGCTAAGGTTTTCACTTTTACAAACAGTGCTGCAATAAATACATGTTTGAGTGACTCCATGTGCGTGTGAATGAGAGTTTCTCTAGGGCTGTGTTGTCCAATACAATAGCCACTAGCCACACATGGCTACTTAAATTTAAATTAATTAAAATGAACTAAAATTAAAAATTAAGTCCTCAGTTGCTTAGCCATATATGACTAGTGGCTACTGTGTTGGACAGTACAGATGTAGAATTTTTCCATGATCACAGAAACTTCTATTGGACAGCTCTAGGGCAGTGCTTCTTAACATTTTTAACAGCATGGCACATGTAGAAAATGGTAATAATTATCAGCCACTGGGATAAATGGACGAGGTTGCTTAACGATGGAGAAGACCAGCCCAGGGACTGTGGCTGCCCTATGCTCTACTGAGCTGCCCGAAGACTGAGGGATCAATAATATCTCAAGTGTATCTGTAACCCATTCAGTGCACATCAGCATGTCATGGCTGTGCTTTAGACTGTATACCTAAAGTGGTGTTGCTGGGTATAGTGCATGCACATTTTCAACTTTACCAGATACTGCCTCACTGTTTTCCAAAGT
This sequence comes from Cabassous unicinctus, assembly GCA_029593785.1. Classification (NCBI taxonomy): domain Eukaryota; kingdom Metazoa; phylum Chordata; class Mammalia; order Cingulata; family Chlamyphoridae; genus Cabassous; species Cabassous unicinctus. Next base: position 15,665 of record JAQZBX010001719.1, on the reverse strand, counting down.
AGTTGTACCTGTTTGTACTTGCCCCAGCAGTAAAAGCAAGTTCCTCTTTTTCTACATCCTTGGCAACACTGAGTACTGCAAGATTTTTATATTTTTGCTGATCTGATGGGTATGAATTAATATACCATTATTTTAATTTGTGTATCTTGATTTTTGGGGAGGTTGGACATTATTTTCAAAAATGTTATTTCTTTGTGAGATTTTCTTGTTATCCTTTGTCTATTTTTTTTATTGTTTGCTTTTTTCTTATTTGTAGAAATTCTTTGTATTTTGTGGATGTCAACTAATTTATCAGTTATATATGATACAACAATTTCTTTTAGTCTGTGTGGCTCATCTCTCAACTTTATGATGTATATTTGTGACACCAAAGTTTCAAATTTTAATATTATCCAGCTTATCAAAATTTTCCATTGTTTGAACTTTAGTACCTGAAACCTTTCTTTACCCCAATCCATAAAGATAGTTTCCTATATTTTCTTCTAAAAGTTGTCAAGTTTTGCTTTTCATGTGGAGGCATTTAACCATTTGTAGATGCAGAATCAAGTTTTATATTCTTAAATTTAAAAAAAATTCCATGAATGTTAGTAAAATACATATTGCATGAATGTTCATTTGCCCCATAGTTTCATGTTCCCTTATAAGAAAAAGAGTGAGAATTGCTCTTTTAAAGGATCTAAAATTTCCAGAACTTTTTAATGTACCCTGGGGGTTGTAAAGCATTTTTATTATCTGGTATATTTGTACCCTACTTATTTTCTAAGTTGAATTACCAAGGGCAAAGGTCACTATCCTTTCCTTCAAATGTTGTTAACTGAGTTGTCTCTGTCTTCCAGAATCCCATACTTTGAAACTAGTGCTGCCAATGGGACAAATATAACCCAGGCAATTGAGATGCTTCTGGACCTGATAATGAAGCGAATGGAACGGTGTGTGGACAAGTCCTGGATACCTGAAGGAGTAGTACGATCCAATGGTCACACCTCTACAGATCAGTTAAATGAAGAAAAGGAGAAGGGGGTATGTGGCTGTTGAACAGTCAAGTGAGCTACAATTCATGTGGCCCATGTCTGTAATCTTCTCTATGGCCAATACGTGGCACAATGAGAGGCTAATGAGCACTTTGTATGGACTGCTTCTCACCACCCCTCCTAAACCTATCAATAAAGCATCCACTTTTAAAATTAATTTCCTGCAGCTTTGTAAATATTTCTTTAAGATTCAGCCACAGAGTTAAGAGAAATATTTCACAGGGCCAAGAGTGCCTTATGAAATCTTACCCCATGGCAGACAATCATACACTGCAGAATATACACTGCATTTATTATATAGAATGACTGAGGGCACTGTCACCTGCCTTACTGTAGATAGGCTCAAAGTCTTACATTCAATATTTTAGATGCATATGTAAAACCATCACAGTCTTGAATTCAGATTTAAAAAGACCTATTTATAACATAGGTAACTTCTAAAATTCCATCTAAACCACTTGAATATTAAACAAGAATATGCAAATACATCAGTTCACTGTCTTTGAGTATTAATTTTATGTAAGTATTCCCTTTAAGTGAGTATGGGACAGATTATGACTGACTCTATAGACCTGGATGAACTAGAGTAGTCAATTGTACACTCACTGTGACTTTTGTTGGTGGGAAAGGGTTTGAGGCAGGGGCAGGTGTGGCTCAATGTATGGACAACTGAAGTGGGGCTTCTGGCTCCCTATTTTATTCCCATTACTTTGAAGGATTGATTGAAGGGTCAGGGGAAGTATATTTTATGGCTTCAGTTCACTATTGTCCATGCATTTATACTTGGTCTATGGGCTGGCCACATCTGGACCTAGCTGGTGCTTATGCTGAAGTTATTTATGATAAGCAAACATTAAACTTCTTTTTCTTCATATTTATAATGTTAGTCTGCCATCTTCAGACTGCAGTTTCAATTAGCTTGTAAAACTACTAATCTGACTTTACCACCAGGCTCTATATTGTTATTTGCAATTTGTTTTATTTTTACATTGGTGGAATTAAAGGAATTAGTTTTCAGTTACATGAATGTCTGTTTGCTATTTAGTGGAAGAGAGATGTTTGTATTTAAGCAGTCACATTTGTATTCTAGTTTAATATAAGAAAAATTAAGTGTATTACAGCCTGTATTTTTCTTTGAGATCATGGACATTTGCTGTATATGCTGGGTCTTGCCAACTTCATTTAATTCTGCATTGCCAAAGTGTCTTCATACTAAATTAAAGGTGATTTTAAAATATTCTTCATGGCAGTTGTTTAAGTTCAGAGGTATTTCATTTAGGGGAAAATATTATTTATTAAAGTGGCTTAAATAAAGTAAATTAAAATTTCCAGAGAGCTTAATGGTTATTTAGGGAGAACTATTACTTAATTTAAATAAAGAATAAAAATAATGTATTTGTGGTGGTAAATGTGTAAGTAAGTAAGCAGAACTGTACTTAGAAAAATACAAGTATGATGGAAAATAGTACATTTACATGATAACTTTCAAATGACTTTTTCTTGAGTACCTATCAGGGTTTTTTTTGCCACTGCCTACCCACTAACCCCATAACAAACTTAACTGTGATTACTGAGATTTTATATATTTCTACCTTTCAAATGGGAGCTTCTTTGAAATACTTAAGAAGTCATCAAGTCCTATGCATTTGAATTGTATATTCTAATAAGGAAAAGATTCAGACTTTTCATGATCAGGGTCATATTCACACTTCAGTGCCTTCTAAGGTTTCCATAAAACTTCAGTTGAGTAAATAATTTTACAGCTATATATCAGGGCACAGTTTATGTGGTCTATTTGTGTAGTTAAAAAATAAGAAAATATTCGCATGTTTCGGTTTTCAAGAACCAAATGGGTAATTAGCTATAGATTCCTTCTGGCCTTAAACATATCATACAATTGAATGTATACATGATACAGTACACACACAAGAACCACCTTTGGTTATTTAAACAAATCTGTATTCTCTTTGAAAGTCATTTATGATCTGTATTCTCTTTGGAAGTCATTTACTTAAATTTGATATTGAAATACTATTTTTGTGTGAGTCAATGTATTTTCCTATTTTCAAGCTTGTGTAAAAGTGATGTTTTTCTTCAGTGAATCTTGTGCCAATTAACCTTATAATAAAAAGTGGTCTAGTCTGCCAAGTTTGTGTGTTAGATGTAACTTCATTTCCCATCACAATAAAATTTCAAACCAGAGGTTATATTGGTCCTTGAAAGAAAATGTTAATTCTACTTAAGTAAACCAAATTTAGGGATGCAAATGGCATGAAGTGCTAGGTTAGGGGCCAGCCAAAACAACATATTCTGGAGAAAGTAATTCAAATATGTTATCAATCATTGTTTGAGCACCTGTAGTACGGGAACTGTTGTACTAGGCAATCTCAGATGAACAAACTAAGGATGGTAAGGCTCTATGGACAAAGCACCAGATGAAGTTTTAGGGTATGGATTAAAAACACCGATAAGGGATGTGGCCTCTGACATTGGAGGTCAGAGAGGAAAGCTCACGTAGGTGGGAAGGGCAGCAAATTCTGTGCTGAAGTAGCAGGATAAAACAGTTGGGAAGGAAGGGGGAGTATGTAAAGAGCTTGGGAAGGATGAAATTGGTGAGACTCATAATTTTTGAGGGGGTAGAAGAGGAAGAAGATTTAAAAAGGGTAACATTTTTCAGTCCTTTGGTTAACAATGAAGTGTTGGGCAGATGGTTATTACTAAAATTTCTGATATATGCCTCTGTTCTTTAACATTTTTCTGGAATTATTAAAGTGATTAGGCAAAAAAATAAATTACATATAGGTATCAGAAAAAGGGAAAACTATATGTATTTGAAGATTATGACTAAAACTTTCTGAAGTTAAGATGAAAAAATTAACTTTGAAGAGTAGTCGGAGAAACACTGAATAAGAGGGGGCAGTGAAGGTGGGAATGGGGAGGAGGACTCGGGATAAACCCAGTTACTTTAAAAATTACAATTATTTAAACATTTGGAACTGGCACATAAATAAATTAATGAAAAAAAAGTAGAGAGACCAGAAGTAGACCAACAGAGAAGTGGCATTTTGAATTAGTGGGGGAAAGGATGCCTTATTCAACATTGGGAAAGAAAACAACCACCACCAGATTCCTTAAATTCCAGATTATTTGCAAATTCAAGTGTGAAAAATGGTACTTAAAAATAGAGAAAAAGAATTAAAAATAATTTTGGGGTGGGAAATTCAGTTCCAAGCAACACACCAAATCCAAAACCATAAAAGAAAAAAGATTGGATACATTTAAATGCATACAGATAAAATCTATATGGAAAAAATATCATAAGCAAAGTTTAACATATTGATAAATGGAAACGAACTTGTAAATGTATGTTAGCAAAGAGCAAACTTTTTCAAAAACAAATCAATTTTATTGATACATATTAATAAAGCACACAATTCATCCAAAGTGTACAATCAATGGTGTTTGGTATAACCACATAGTCGTGCATTCATCACATCAGTCATTATTAGAGCATTTTCATCATTTCAATAATTGAAAAAAGACAAAGTTCTTCACCTCTCAGTCTCTCTGTGTTTCCCCTGCTGTACATAGCTGCTATTTCTGGCTATTCTTGCACAATTATTTATTAAGCAGTTTTATTGAGATATATTCACATACCATACGCTCTATCCAAAGTATATAATCAATGGCTTTTAGTATAATCACAATGTTGTACATTTACCACCACAAAAAATTTTAGAACAATTTCATTACTCCAAAAAAAAAAAAAA
>JAQZBX010001719.1:0-10764 GCA_029593785.1 Cabassous unicinctus | reverse complement strand
CGCTTCTAGGAAAAACGGTCTTATATATGCAATTTTAACAACAGTCATATTTCACATGCCGTTTTACTATGCTATTCAATTCCATGTTACATTTTTTTAGCTTTCCTTTCAGTACTATACATGATCTTAGACTTTTCCTTTCAACCACTTTCATACCCAGATAATAGTGCTGCTAGTTACAAACATTATGTTGGGCTTTCACCTTTTTTATTCATTTCCAAAGATTAAAACACATCCTTTTTACCAATTCTGCACAAGTTAACCCTCTGCTTTCCATTCTCTACCCTCATTCTAATTTCTGTGTGACCCATATTCTAATTATTAAATCCATGAGTTTACACAATATATTTAGTTCATTATAGTGCAATCATACTATTTGTCCTTTTGTGTCTGGCTTGCTTCACTCAACATAATGTCCACGTTCATCCATGTTGCCATATGCTTTATGAATTCATTTCTTCTTACAGCTGCATAATATTCCATTGTGTGAATACACCACAGTTTGTTTATCCATTCTTCAGTTGATGAACAATTGGCCTGTTTCCAACTTCTGGCAATCATGAATAACGCTGCTATGAACATCAGTGTACAGATGTCTGTTCGTGTTACTGCTCAGTTCTTTTGGGTATTTATCCAGCAGTGGTATTGCTGGGTCACATGGCAAGTCTATATTCAACTTCTTTAGGAACTGCCCAAAAGTCCTCCACAGTGGCTGTACCATTCCCACCAATAGTGAAGTGTTCCTATCTCTCCACATCCCTTCCAACACTTGTAGTTCTCTGTCTTTTTAATAGTTGCCATTTTGATAGGTGTGAAATGATATCTCATTGTAGTTTTGATTTGTATTTCCCGAATTAATAGTGATGTTGAACATTTTTTCACGTGTTTTTCCACCATTTGTATTTCTTCTTTGGACAAATGTCTATTCAAGTCTTTTGCCCTTTTTTTTTTCTTAAAGATTTATTTATTTATCTACTTTTATCCATTTTTACCTCCCTCTCCCCATTTTTGCTGTTTTTGTGTCCATTCGCTGGGCAATTCTCTGTGTGTGTTTCCTGCCGTCTCTTCTCATCCTTCTCCTCCTGTCTTCACCGGGATTTGATCCTCAGAAACTCCAATGTGGGAGAGAGTCATCCTACTGCCTACGCCACCTTAGTTCCTGGTTTTTTGGCATGTCTCGTCTTGGCTTTCCCTTGTGTCACTCTCCTGTTACGTCATCATCTTGCTGCGTGGCTCGGCGGGGCCTGGTGGTGCACCCACACATGGGGCCTGGTGGCCTGTGTGCCTTCTATATTTTTCTTTTTTTAATTTTTACTGGGAGGTCCTGGGGATCAAACCCAGGTCCCTCCATATGAGAGATGGGCGCCCAACCATATGAGCCACATCCACCCCCCTGTTATATCTCTTAAGGTTGACCAAAGATACCTAGAATTACAGTCATTTCCCATACAGGATGGTCATATAATAAGTCAGGCTTGGTTTATCACCAGCATTCTAAAAACCAGACCTAGGGAGAAAAACTAGGTCTGGGGACACATGTGTGGTTTCTAATATAGCGAATGTTTAGCCTACCCTGATTATCACAAAATCAGGACAGCAAGAATATTCACATTTTTGCCCATTTTTTAATCAGGTCATTTGTCTTTGTATTGTTGAGTTGTAGCATCTCTTTATATATCATGGATAGTAAATCATATCGGACATGTGATTTCCAAATACTTTCTCCCATTGAGTCAGCTGCCTTTTCACATTTTTGACAAAGTCCTGTGAGGTGCAAAAGTGTTTAATTTTGAAGAGGTCCCATTTATTTATTTTTTCTTTTGTTGTTCGTGCTTTAGGGTAAGGTCCAAGAAACTACCACCTACCACAAGGTCCTTAAGATGTTTCCCTACATTTTCTTTGAGTAGTTTTATGGTCCTGGGTTTTATATTTAGGTCTTTGATCCACTTTGAGTCGATTCTTGTACAGGGAGTGAGATAGGGGTCTTCTTTCATTCTTTTAGTTATGAATATCCAGTTCTCCTAGCACCATTTGTTGAAGATACTGTTTAGTCTCAATAACATTGACTTAGTAGGATTATCAAAAAACCAGTTGCCCGTAGAGGTGAGGGTTTATTTCTGGGCTCTCAATTCTATTCCACTTGTATTAGTCAACCAAAGGAGTGCTGTTGCAAAATACCAGAAATTGCTTGGTTTTTATAAAGGGTATTTATTTGGGGTAGAAGTCCACAGTTACCAGACCATAAAGCATAAGTTTCTTCCCTCACTAAAGTCCACTGCCATGTGTTGGAGCAAGAGAGCTGCCGATGTTTGCCAGGGTTCAGGCTTCTTGGGTTCCTCCCTTCCTGGGGTTCTGTTTCTCTCTGGGCTCAGCTCCTGTTTCCTACACAAGGCCAGCTGTAGACTATCAGGTGAATGGCTTGTCTCTATCCCAGGGCCTTCTCTCCTTCCTCACAACCAAGCTCCTCCATCTGCTTGCCTCCCTGGGCTCCAGCATCAAAACTCCAACATCAAAACTACTACAATTCTGTCCTTTGCCATGCCTTTTATCTTTGATTCCCCACCCACCAAGGGGTGGAGCTCAATACCCTACTAATGTGGTCCAATCAAAGCCCCAATTATAACTTAATCATGCCCAGATGAACAGATCAGTTTACAAGAATAATCCAATATCTATTTTTGGAATTCATAACTTCATCAAACTGCCAAACTGCTACACCACTCATCGATGTGTCTCTCTTTATGCCAATACCTTTTTGACCACTAGCTTTGTAATATGTTTCAAGTCCAGGCAGTGAAGTTCCTCCCATGTCATTCTTCTTTTTCAGAATGATTTTGGCTATTTGGGTGCACTTTCCCTTTCAAATGAATTTGGTAATTGCCTTTTCCATTTCTAAAAATAGGCTGTTGGAATCTTGATTGATATTGCATTGAATCTATAAATCAGTTTGGGTAGGATTGAAATCTTCATGATATTTAGTCTTCCCATCCATGAACCCACAATGTCTTTACATTTGTTTAGGTCTTCATTGATTTCTTCTAGCATTGTTTTGCAGTTTTCTGCATATGGGTCCTGTACTTCTTTGGTTAAATTGATTCTTAGGTATTTGAGTCTTTCTGTTGCTGTTGTCAATGGCATTTTCCCCCTGATTTCCTACTCAGATTTTTCAGTACTAGTGTACAGAAACATTACTAAATTTTGCCTGTTGATCTTGTATCCTGCCCCTTAGCTGAACTCATTTATTAGGTCAAATAGCTTTGTCGTAGAGATTTCAGAATTTTCTAAATATAGGATCATGTCATCCATGAATAGTGAGAATTTTACTTCCCCCTTTCCTATTTGAATGCCTTTTATTTTATTTTATTTTCTTGTCTAATTGTTCTAGCTAGAACTTCTAGCACAATATTGAATAACAATTGTGACAGTGGGCATCCTTATTTTGTTCCTGATCTTAGAGGGAAAGCTTTCATTTTCTCTCTGTTGAGCGTGATTTGGCTGTGGGTTTTTCATATATGCCCTTTTTCATATTGAGGAATATTTTTTCTATTCCTATCTTTCAATGTGTTTTTTATCAAGAAAGGATGCTGGATTTTGTCAAATTCCTTTTCTGCATTGGTCTAGATGATCATATGGTTTTTTTCCCTTCAATTTGTTAATGTGGTGTATTATATTAATTGATTTTCTAATGTTGAACCACCCTTGCATACCAGGAATGATTCCCACCTGGTTGTTGTGTATAAGTCTTTTGATATGCTGTTGAATTCTATTTGCAAGAATTTTGTTGAGAATTTTTGCATCTATGTTCATTAGAGAGATTGGTCTGTAATTTTCTTTTCTTGTAGTGTCTTTATATGGCTTTGGTATTAGGGTGATGTTAGCTTCATAAAACTTGTTGAGTAATTCTCCCTCCTCTTCAATTTTTTGGAAGAGTTTAGACAGGATTGGTGTTAATTCTTCTTGAAATGTTTGGTAGAATGCACCTGTGAAGCCATCTGGTCCTGGAATTTTCTTTGTTGGGAGATTTTTGAAGACAGATTCAATCTCTTTAAATGTGATTGGTTTGTTAAGTTCTTGTATTTCTTGTAGTGTCAGTGTAGGTTGTTTGTGCATTTTTTGGAATTTGTCCATTCCATTTCATCTAGTACATTAGTCAGCCAAATGGGTGCTGATGTAAAGTACCAGAAATCTGTTGGCTTTTATAAAGGGTATTTATTTGGGGTAAAAGCTTACAGTTGCAAGGCCCTAAAGAGTTCAACTCAAGGTTACTTCCTTACCAAACTCTGTTGCCACATGTTGAAGCAAGATGGTGGGCGATGTCTGCAAGGATTTAGCCTTCCTCTTCCCTTATAAGGCTTCGTGGGTACAAGCTTCTTCAGATCTCAACTGTAGGCTGGCATAGGGCTTGTCTCTCTTCCCGGGTCTCATTTCTCTCCAGGCTCAGCTGCTTTGTTCTTTTTACAAAGTCAGTTGTAAACTATCAGGCGAATTGCTCATCTCTCATCCTGGGGCCTCTGCCTTGTCTATGGAGCTGTCTCTCTTCCTCTGTGTATCTTCTCTGTGTGTCTACTCCTGTGTAAGAGTCTGTTTTATTGGCCCACCAAGAGGGCAGGCACTCAACCCTTCATGTCCTAATGATATGGTGAAATCAAAGCTCTAATCTTGATTTAATCATGTAAACATGAAGCCTTTGAATTTAAATCAGTAAAAGGATATCATATCCAGAGTAACAGACCAGTTTACCAGCATTATCAATATCTCTTTTTAGAATTCATAAATAATATCAAACTTGCCACTTCTAGATTGTCTAGTGTGTTAGCATACAGTTTCTTATAATATAGTCTTAAAATCTTTTTTATTTCCGTGGGGTCAGTCATAACTTCCACGCTTTCATTCTGATTTTATTTATTTGCATCTTCTCTCTTTTTCTCTTTGTTGGTCCAGCTAGGGGTTTGTCAATTTTATTGATCTTCTCAAAGAACCAGCTTTTGGTTTTGTTGATTCTATTGTGTTTTTTTTTTTGTTTGTTTGTTTTTAAATTTCATTTACTTCTGCCCTAATCTTTATTATTTCTTTCCTTCTGCTTGCTTTGGGAATGGTTTGCTGTTCCTTTTCTATTTTTCCCCATTGTTCAGTTAGATCTCTGATTTTAGCTCTTTTGTCTTTTTTAATATATGCATTTAGTGTTATACATTTCCCTCTCAACACTGCCTTCACTGTATCCCATAAGTTTTGATAAGTCGTGTTCTTGTTTTTATTTGTCTCAATATATTTACTGATTTCACTTGCAATATCTTTTTTGACCCACTGATTATTTAGGAGTGTGTTTGTTCAGCCTCCACACATTTGTGAATTTACTTCTTTCCTGTCTATTAATGATTTCAGTTTCATTCCATTATGATCTGCGAAGGTGCTTTGTATAATTTCAATCTTTTTATATTTATTGAGAGAGCTGCATTGTGACCTAACATGTGGTCTATCCTGGAGAAAGATCTATGGGCATTTGAGAAGAAGGTATAATCCACTGAGTTTGGGAGCAATGTTCTGTATATGTCCGTTAGGTCTAGCTCATTTATCATATTGTTCAAGTTCTCTGTTTCCTTGTTGATAGTCTGTCTAGTTGTTCTATCTAATGGTGTGAGTGGTTTGTTGAAGTCTCCTACTCTTATTGTAGAGCTGTCTATTTCTCCCTTTAGATTTGCCAGAGTTTGCCTCCTGTATTTTGGGGCACCCTGGTTAGGTGCATAGATATTTATGACTGTTATTTCTTCCTGTTGGATTGTCCCTTTTATTAATATATAATGTCCTTCTGTATCTCTCATAACTTTTTTGCATTTAAAGTCTGTTTTGTCCAATAGTTTATAGCTACCCCTGCTCATTTTTGTTTACTATTTGCGTGGGGTATCTTTTTCTAAACTTTCACTTTCAGCCAGGTTGTATCCCTGCGTCTAAGGTAAGTCTCTTGTAGGCAGCATCTGTATGGCTCATTTAAAAAAAAAAAAGGATTCTGTCAGCTTATATCTTTTGATTGAAATCCATTCACATTCAATGATTTACTGTAAATGCATTATTTACCTCCACCATTTTATTCTTTGGTTTTCATATGAAATATCTTATTTTCATCTGTCTTTTTACTCTTTTGGTTACCCTTTCTGCTATTCTTTCTTCTATATTCCTCCAAGCCTCTTTCTCCTTTTTCTTTCTGGCTGTAAGGTTTCCTTTAATATTTCCTGCAAAGTTGGATTCTTTTTTATTAACTCTCTTAGTTTCTGTTTGTTTGTGAATGTTTTAAACTCACCTTCATATTTGAAGGACAAATTTGCTGGATAAAGAATTCTTGGCTGGCAGTTTTTCTCTTCCATATCCTAATTGTATCATACCACTGTCTTCTCACCTCCATGGTTTCTGATGAGAAATCCACAATAAGTCGTACTGGGCGTCCCTTATATGTGATGGTTTTGTTCTCCTTTGCTTCTCAGAATTTTCACTATATCTTTGATGCTTGACATTCTGAGTAGCATGTGTCTTGGAGTAGGTCTCTTTGCATTTACCCTGCACTTCTTGGGCATGTAAGTTCATTTCTTTTGTGAGAGCTGGGGAATTTTCAGCTATTATTTCCTCAAATATTCTTTCTGCCCCTTTTCTCTTTTCTTCTCCCTTCATCTGACATGTATATTGTTGCATTTTGTGTTCTTATTCAACTCCCTGAGGCCCTGATCTATTTTTTCCATTCTTTTGTCTCTTCAATTTCAGCTGTTCTGTCTTTGGTATCACTTATTCTTTTTTCTATTATTTTGAGCCTGCTGTTGTATGCCTCTAATGTGTTTTTTTGTCTCACCTATTATGTCTTTCATTTCCATGAGCTCTGTTACTTTTTTAAATTCAGGTTTTCAAATTCTTTTTGTGCTCACTCAGTGTCTTCTTTATGTCCTTTATCTCTTTAGCCATATTGTCTTTTAATTCATTAATTTGTTTTGGAAATTTGTGTACATCTTGTTGATTAGCTGTCTCAAATCCCGTGTCTCTTCTGGGGCTTTGATATATACCTTTTCTTGGTCCATTTCTTCAATTTTCTTAGCATGTTTTGTAATTTCTTGCTGACGTCAAGGCATCTGATTAGTGTGACTGTACTCTAATGCTTGATTTCTCTCTCTTTCGTAGGGTTTTAGTGGCGGGAGGCTGTGTGTTACCACTGTCTTTGATTCTTGGTTCAACCTGTTCTGTGTCTTTAGGATTGTCCCAGTTAGTTGTTCAAATCTGGGTACTGGACCCAGTAATGGATTGCAGACCCACTTCCTAGGGTCTTGAGGAGGGTGGCTATAAAGGTTGCAAAAAGCCTTTCTTATTTATTTTTAATTTCCTCATGTGCAACTTCTTTCATCTGCCAGCATGTGGTGCTTTTTGACCCTCTCAGTTCAATGCCAGGTCAGTGTGTTTGCTGCAACATGGACAGGATCAATGTGCCAGAGGTTCCTGCCTGGAGGCTAAGAGCCTAGTATTTCAAACTTTCTCAGAGGCAGTTCTCCAACATTTGCTGGCAGCCCCCTCCGTTTTCCTAGGTAGGAAGTAATTCCACTCCCCTCTGCATCCTCAACAACCAATCTTGGTCAGTAGTGAGGAGGACTGAGAGGGTGGGATCTCTTTGGTCCCTTGCCTGCTCCCAAGGAAAACAATGGCACGGCCCCAGGCTGGGACACGGCAGACCAAACTTGTGGGTCAAAAGCTTAGTCAGCTTTAGGTTGTGCCCCTCTGTCTCCCCTTTCCTGGGGAGGTGGATCCCTGGGGCCCCCTTTGTTTGTAGCTGCCCACCCTGAAGCCTGAGAATTCAAAAGTGTCTGTAGGTTGGGAATGGATGCTGGCAGCTGTGACTTTTAACTCACAGTTTTGTCATTGTGATTCTTTTCCTTTGCCCCTCTCTCTTCTGGGTGGTGTCTAGCCTTCCCCTGGTGTCCTAAACCCTAGAAAAAAATTCCCCCCCGGCTGTTTCTGCCTGTCCTCCAGCTATTTTTCTGGGAAAAATAGCTTTCTATTTTTCTTTCTAGTCCTCCATGTTCCTAGAAGTCCAGCTAACTTTCTTAATATTTACAGATCTTTTAAATATAAAAACTAAAGGACGTACACAAGCAATTCACAGAAAAAAATAGATTTTAAACACTTGGGAGGAGTCTTCATAATTAGAGAAATGTCAGTTAAATTAATAATGAAAAACATTTTCACCTCAGCTTGGCAAAGATCACATTTGACAAGGGTGTGGTCAGACAATCATCTTACTGGTTGTTGTGAGAGTGTAAATTGGTAAAAATCTTCGGAAGGCAGTTTAGTATGATCTCCTAAATTTTAAAACTACATATCCTCTGACTTAGCAGTTTTATATGGATAAACTCTCTTCTAAAAAACATATATATCAGGAAGGATGCTTATTATGCCAAAAGCTAGGAAACAATGTTCATCATTAGGGGACCAATTAAAATACGGTACCTTCATACAATGTAATATATATGACTATGAAGAAGAATGTAAATATTCATTCATATTAAAATATTTATTGAATGCCCATTATGTGTCACGAACTGTTCCAGACACTGGAAGTTGAGCTGTATAAAAAACAGACAAAATTAATTTCCTATCCTCCTGGAGCTCACACATTCCAGTAAGGGGAGACAGATTAACAGGAAGATACAGAAGAGGTTGAATAGGATGTTTAATTAATGTTACAAAAAAGAGAGAGGAGAGACAGGCACAAACAAATATACATATTTATCCATGCACAGAAAATCTCTGGTAGGTAGTAGAACTGACTGCCTTTGGGGACCAGACGTCTGGGGGAGGGAACCTTAGTTTCCTGTGAAAATGTTTTACCACATATGTATATTACTTTAAAAGGTGTATGTGGGTGGGGGTGGCGGCAGAAGTGAAGGCGGCGAAGACCACTCTATGTCTTTAAAAAATTGCTTTGCGTCCTCCGAGCCTCAGACTCAACAACTCTGGTTGCACTGTTCTAAGTAGCGTCTGCTCACACCGTGCAAATCGACTGAACACAGCAATCAGGGGCGGAGCTAGGGCAGGCGCGAACTGACTTCCTCACAGGCAACCCAAGGTGTGGAGAGGCCTCCAAAGCAAATATATAAGAGAAATGCGTAAATGCTGACGAACAGGATATGGTGGAAAGGCAAAAGTCCTGTAACGCCGAATTCAAGAGGTAGCGCAGAGATGGTTGCTCTTTCCCAGGGGAAGGGCAGCCAAGCTTTGTCGCCGTTCTGCGCCTGCGCCAAACGGCAGCATTTTGTCCGCTCGGCCGCCAGAAGGCGCAGTCACGTTCCGACGGCGTCGCTCGGTCTCGCAATAACTGAGGACGCTTGCCTTTGCCGGAGTCATAGACTAGAAAGAAAATCACTTCCTGTGACGGGGTTACGTCACTTCCCTTCTCATTCGGCCTTTGGGTGTGGGTACGCACGCGGGTTCAATATGCGTATCGAAAAGTGTTATTTCTGTTCGGGGCCGATCTATCCCGGCCATGGCATGATGTTCGTCCGCAACGATTGTAAGGTGAGGCCGCTGAGGCCTGTGCGGGTTCTGGGCCGCACCCCCTCGCTCCGGGTTCCCTCACGCCCGCGGGGTTCGGCCCGGGCTCTTCGCACTGCTCCCGGGAGTGGGTGGTTTACGGGGAACTACGGCCTCTTTTTTCTGCCTGTTTTTTCTTTCGCGCGTCCGGAAGGGAGCTGGTCACCGGGCCACTCTTGGGCGAGGTTGACTGCGATGAGGTTCGGGAACGGTCCCAGCGACGCCAGTGGTTACTAGGGGTCTGTTAGGGCTGCTCTGCCACACTTGTACATGAGCCATATTCTTCAATTCATTAAAGTTCGTTGAACGGGTACCCAGTCAAGTTTCATCCTAAAGTACGTGCCCATGGAGAAGATAAAGACGCAGGACCGTCCACAGTGTGCAGAGGTTAATGGAAAGGTCTGTGTGTGGTGTAGTAGTAGAGTTAGGTATAAGTGTTAGGGGGCACACAGATGAAGACATATTAAGTTACTGGAAATGGAATGAAATGGAATGAAGAGACTAAGGAAGAAGGTGACATTTGTCCGGGATCTTGAGATTGAGTCTGAAAGTGTGGAGAAGGCATTCTAGGTGGAAAGAAAGTGAACTGTTTGAGCAAAGGCACGGAAGGGAGAATGTGCATCTCTTTGTCCAAGATATATGTATGACCTGGTTGTAGATGATAGTAAAGACGTGGGGTAGTGCAGTAAATACAAATATAATAAGGCTATAAATATATAGACATAGGCCTGGTAGTGAAAGATTTTGTGCAGGGCCAACCAGATATAATATCTAAATTTGCCCTCTCTTCAGAATGAATCCCATTCCTTTTTCTTTCACAAATTGTTTCTCAGTTTGACCTCTCTTACATCTCTTTCTTGTTCACTAGGTTCTTGTTAAAAATCCGGATTCCTGATTTCCACTAGATATATTGAATTGGCATCATTGGAGGTTGGGTGGGGAAGAGGATCTGGGAATCTAAATATTTAAGAAGGTGATTAAAAATATATATATATATTTTTAAAGATTTATTTATTTTTATTTTATTTATGCCCCCCCCCCTTGCTGCTTGTGCTGCTGTGTCCATTCGCTGCGTGTCTTCTCTGTGTCTGCTTATCTCCCCCTTGCTGTGAGGTCTTGCGGCATCAGCCCACGGCGCCCCGCGAGGGGGCCTGCCCTCACAAGGAGGCCCCGGGAAGCGAACCCGGGGCCTCTCATATGGTAAAC
>JAQZBX010001718.1:18607-79532 GCA_029593785.1 Cabassous unicinctus | reverse complement strand
TTGTTATTAGAGACAAGTAAGGACATTATATTTTAATAAAAGGGGCAACTCATCAGGAAGAAATAACAATCATAAATGTACATGCACCTGTATTAGTCAGCCAATAGGATGCTGATACAAAGTACCAGAAATGTGTTGGTTTTTTAAAGGGTATTTATTTAGGGTAGAAGCTTACAGTCACAAGGCTCTAAAGAATCCAGCTCAAGGTTACTTAAGAAGCACTTTTCTCACCAAAAGTCTGTTGCCATGTGTTGACACAAGAAGGTGGGCAATCTCTGTGAGGGTTCCTCTTTCCTCTTAATGCTCTTGTGAGCTCAATTGTAGGCTGGCATAGGGCTCGTCTGTCTCCCTGGGGCTCATTTCTTTCCGGGCTCAGCTGCTCTGTTCTCTTCACAAGGTCAGCTGTAAATTTTCAGGCTCATCTCTCTTTTAAGGGCTGCAGGATTTTGACTAATGAGCTATCTCTCTTACTATGTGTTTTTCTTCTCTGTGTGTCTACTTATGTGTGAAAGTCTATTTTATCAGCCCACCAAGGGGGCAGGCACTCAACACTGAGTCTCACTCTAATGACATGGTTGAATGAAAGCCCTAATTGTAACATAATTTAATCTGACATCTCAGCTGAATCTAACACAAAGGGTTACCATGCCATGAGGAGCAGACCATTTTACAAACATAATCTATATTTCTTTTTGGAATTCATAAATAATATCAAACTGCCACAACACCTAACCAGGACACCCCAAGATACATGAGGCAAACACTGGCAAAACTGAAGGTTGAAATAGATATCTCTACAGTAATATTTGGAGACTTCAATACACCAGTCTCAGCATTGGATAGAACATCTGGGCAGAAGATCAATAAAGAAACAGAGAGCTTGAATAATATGATAAATGGACTATACTCAATAGACATATACAGAATATAGTATCCCCCAAACAGTAGGATGTACATTCTTTCCAAGTACTCATGAATCTTTCTCCAGGATAGACCATATGCTGGGTCACAAAGCAGATCTCAAAAAATTCAAGTAGTTTAAAATTATACAACACACTATCTCTGATCATAATGGAATAAAGTTGGAAATCAACAAGAGAGAGGAAAAGAGAAAATTCACAAATATATGGGGATTAAACAACACATTTAAAAATCTGTGAGGAAATCCGGGAAGATGGCAGATTAGTAAGACACAGGAATCTCTTCTCCAGAAAAGTAGCTAGAGGACAGACTGAAACAGCCCCAAAAATGATCTTCTAGGGTTTAGGACAGCAGATTAAGGCTGCACACCACCCAGAGGAGAGAGGGACAAAAGAGGGAAATTGCGATGACAGAACCATGAGTTGGAACCAGTGGCAAGTGTTGTTACCAGCACACTCCCCCACCTTAAAGACTCTTTAGAATTATTGGGCTTCTTGGCCTGCCACTACAAGCAAAGGGGGCTCCAGGGATACCACCCCAGGAAAGGGGAAAGAGAGGGACACAGCCTAAGGCTGACTCAGCTTCTGACCCACAAATTTGGTCTGCTGTGCCCCACAAGCCCTTCCAGACCATGTGAATCTACACAGTGGTTTGCCCTGGGAGCCAAGGAAGGACTGGAGAAATCTGACCCTCGCAATCTCCCTCTCTCCTTGCCTGGACTAATTGTTGAGGACTACACAGGAAAAGGGAGAGATAGGGACACAGTCTAAGGCTGACTCAGCTTTTGACTCACAAATTTCGTCTGCTGTGTCCCAAGAGCCCTTCCAGGCCGATGGGGCTGCACCATTGTTTGCCTTGGAGCCTGCAAGGGGCTAAAGATATACAACCCTCCCAATCTCCTTCTCTACTAACAGGGACTGATTGTTGAGGATTCAGAGGGGAGTGGAAATATTCCCTAGCCTGGAAAAGGGAGGGGGCTGCCAGAGAAAGTTTGAATTACAAGGTTCCTAGCCTCCAGACAGGAAGCTCTATCACATCTGGTCTGTGTTGCAACAAATATACTCTTTCCAAATATTCATGAATACACTCCAACCAGGCATTGAATTGAGAGCTGCCAAAGAGTGCCATCTCCTGGCAGACTAAGGAAGTGCACACTAGAAAATTAAAAATAAGTAGGAGAGGCTTTTTCTGGCCTCTATAGCCTTCCTGTCCAAGGCCCTAGGAAGTGACTCTACAACCAATTACTTGGTCCAGTGCCCAGTTTTGAGCAACCAACAGTGCAATCCTAACAATGTAGGTTGAGCCAAAATCAAAGAGCTGTGGTAACTCACAGCCTCCTGCCAGTAAATCCCTATAAAAGAGAAGGAGATTGAGGATCTGAGTAAACTACATCCTAATCAGATGCCTAAACACCAGCAAAATTTATGAGCCATACTAAGAAAATAGAAGACATGGCCCAAGAAAAGGATACATCTAAGTCCCAGAAGAGATGCAGAATTTGAGAGAACTAATCAGTGAGATGAGCACAAATTTCCAAAATCAAGTTAATGAGGTGAAAGACAATATAGTTAAAGAGATTAATGACATCAAGAAGACATTGAGTGAATGCAAAGGAGAGACTGAAATCCTGAACAGAAGACTAACAGAACTCATGGGAATGAAAAGCACAATAGGTGTGATAAAAAACATATCTGAGGCATACAACAGCAGACTCGAAATGATAGAAGAAAGAATAAGTGATACCAAAGACAGAGCAGCTAAAATTGAAGAGAGAAAAGAACAGAGAAGGAAAAGAATGGAAAAAATTGAGCAGGGGCTTAGAGAGTTGAATGACAACAAAAAATGCAACAACATACATGTCATGGGAGTTCCAGAAGGAGAAGAGAAGGGAAAAGGGGCAGAAAGAGTATTTGAGGAAATAATTGCTGAAAATTTCCCAACTCTCATGAAAGAAATGAACTTACATATCCAAGAAACACACCATACCCCAATCAGAATAAATCCAGATAGACCTATGCCAAGACACATACTACTCAGAATGTCAAATGTCAAAGATAAAGAGAAAATTCTCAGAGCAGCAAGAGAGAAGCAAAAAATCACATACAAGGAATGTCCAGTAAGACTTAGTGCAGATTTCTCTTCAGAAACCATGGAGGTGATAAGACAGTGATGATACAATTAGGAAACTGAAAGAGAAAAACTGCCAGCCGAGAATTCTTTATCCAACAAAACTGTCCTTCAAATATGAAGGTGAGTATAAAATATTCACGAACAAACAGAAACTAAGAGAGTTTGCAAAAAAGAATCCAGCTTTTCAGGAAAAATTAAAGGAAGCCTTAGAACTTGAAAGAAAACATAGGAGACAGAGGCTTGGAGGAGAGTATAGAAGAAAGAATAGCAGAAAGATTAACCAAAAGAGTAAAAAGATGGACAAAAATAAGACGACATATGAAAACCAAAGAATAAAATGGAGGAAGTAAATAGTGCATTTACAGTAATATCATTGAATGTGAATTGATTAAACTCCCCAATCAAAAGATACAGGCTGAAGGAATGGATAAAAAAACATGAGCCATCCATATGCTGCTTACAACAAAGTCACCTTAGACCCAGGGATACAAACCGGCTGAAAGTGAAAGGTTGGAAAAAGTTACTCCACGTGACTAGTAACCAGAAAAGAGCAGGGGTAGCTATACTAATATCAGGCAAAACAGACTTTAAATGCAAAAAAGTTATGAGATACAGAAGGCCATTATATATTAATAAAAGGGACCATTCACCAGGAAGATATAACAGTCATAAATATCTACGCACCTAACCAGCATGCTCCAAAATATATGAGACAAACTCTGGCAAAACTGAAAGGAGAAATAGACATTTCTACAATAATTGTTGGAGACATCAACACCCCACTCACATCATTAGATAGAACAACTAGACAGAAGATCAACAAAGAAACAGAGAACATGAATAATATGATAAACAAGTTAGACCTAACAGACATATGCAGAACACGGCATCCAAACTCAGCGGGTTATACATTCTTCTCAAGTGCCATGGCTCTTTCTCCAGGATAGACCACATGTGAGGTCACAATGCAGCTCTCAATAAATATAAAAAGATTGAAATTATACAAAGAACCTTCTCAGAAGGTAATGGAATGAAACTATAAATCAATAATAGACAGGAAAAAAGTACATTCACAAATGTGTGGAGACTGAACAACACACTCCTAAGTAATTGGTGGGTCAAAGAAGAAATTGCAAGTGAAATCAATAAATATATTGAGAAAAATGAAAATGAGAACACAACGTATCAAAACTTATGGGATACAGCAAAGGAAGACTTCAGAGGGAAATGTATCAAAACTTATGGGATACAGCAAAGGAAGACTTGAGAGGGAAATTTATAGCCTTTGTTGCAGTTGGGCAGTTTGATGTAATTATGAATTACAAAAATATAATTGGATCATGCTTGTAAACTGATGTGTTAATCTGGGCATGATTAAGTTATGATTATGGCGTTCACTGGGCCACGTCAGTAGGGCGTTGAGCCCCACCCCTTGGTGGGTGGGGAATCAAATATAAAAGGCATGGCAAGAACAGACTTGAAGCAGGTTTTTGAGAAGCAGTTTTTGAGAAGCAGTTTTGATATTGGAGAGAAGGCCTTAGGAGAAGAGAAGCCAGATGTTCACCTAATTGTCTACAGCTGACCTTGTGGAGGAAACAGGAGCTAAGCCTGGAGAGAAACACAGCCCCAGAAGAGAGGAACCAAAGAAGCCTGAACTTTGGCAAATGTCAGCAGCTGTCTTGCTCCAACATATGACAATGGACTTTGGTGAGGGAAGAAACTTAAGCTTTATGGCCTGGTAACTGTGGACTTCTACCTCAAGTAAATACCTTTTATAAAGACCAACCCATTTTTGGTATTTCACATTAGCACCCCTTTGGCTGACTAATACAGCCTTAAATCCCTATATTAAAAAAACAAGAAAGAGCTAAACTCAAAGATTTAACTGAGCAACTAGAGAAACTAGAAAAAGAACAGCAAACCAATCCCAAAGCAAGCAGAAGGAAAGAAATAATAAAGATAAGAGCAGAAATAAATGAAAATGAGAACAGAAAAATAGAGAAAATCAGCAAAACCAAAACCTGGTTCTTTGAAAAGATCAATAAAATTGACAAACCCCTAGCTAGACTAACAAAGAAAAAGAGAGAGAAGATGCAAATAAATTCAATCAGAAATGAAAGGGGGAAAGTTACAATTGACCCCACAGAAATAAAAAGAATCATGAGAGGATATTATGAGAAACTATATGCCAACAAACTAGACAACCTAGATGAAATGGACAAATTTCTAGAAACAAACAACAAACCTACACTGATGCTACAAGAAATACAAGAACTTAACAAATCAATCATATTTAAGGAGATTAAATCTGTCATCAAAAATTTCCCAGCAAAGAAGAGTCCAGGACCAGATGGCTTCACAGGTGAATTCTACCAAGCATTTCAAAAAGAATTAATGCCAATCCTGTTTAAACCCTTCCAAAAAATTGAAGAGGAGGGAAAATTACCTGTATTAGTCAGCCAAAGGGGTGCTAATGTGAAATACCAAAAATGGGTTGGTCTTTATAAAGGGTATTTATTTGGGGTAGAAGTCCACAGATGCCAGGCCATAAAGCATTATGTTTCTTCTCTCACCACAGTCCATTACCACATGTTAGAGCAAGACAGCTGCCGGCGTTTGCCAGGGTTCAGGCTTCTGGGGTTCCTCTCTTCCCGGGGCTGTGTTTCTCTCCGGGCTTAGCTCCTGTTTCCTCCACATGGTCAGCTGTAGACGATCAGGCGAACAGCTTGCTTCTCTTCTCCTGGGGCCTTCTTTCCAACATCAAAGCTGCTTCTCAAAAGACTGCTTCTTCTCTGTTCTTTGCCTTGCCTTTTATATTCAATTCCCCACCCACCAGGGGGTGGGGCTCAACGCCCTACTGACTGACATGGCCCAGTCAACGCTCTAATCATAATTCAATCATGCTCAGATTAACAGATCAGATTACAGGCATGATCCAATTATATTTTTGGAATTCATAATTACATCAAATTCCCCAACGGTTACATACCCAACACATTTTATGAAGCCAACATCACCCTAATACCAAAGCCAAATAAAGATTCTACAAGAAAAGAAAATTACAGACCAATCTCTCTAATCAACATAGATGTAAAAATTCTCAACAAAATTCTTGCAAATCAAATCCAACAGCATATCAAAAGACTTATACATTACAACCAAGTGGGCTTTATTCCTTGTATGCAAGGATGGTTCAACATAAGAAAATCAATCGATGCAATACCCACATTAACAAATTGAAGGAAAAAAACACATGATCATCTCAATTGATGCAGAAAAGGCATTCGACAAAATACAGCATAGTTTTTTGATAAAAACACTTCAAAAGATAAGAATAGAAGGAAAATTCCTCATTATGATAAAAAGGACATATGAAAAACCCACAGCCAATATCATACTCAATGGGGAAAGGTTGAAATCTTTCCCTCTAAGATTGGGAACAAGACAAGGATGCCCACTGTCACCATTATTATTCAATATTGTACTAGAAGTTGTAGCTAGGGCAATTAGACAAGAAAAAAAAATTTTAAAGGCATCCAAATAGGAAAAGAGTAAGTAAAACGCTCACTGTTTGTGGATGACATGATCCTGTACTTAGAAAATCCTGAAGTATCCATGACAAAGCTACTTGAGCTAATAAATCAGTTCAGAAAAGTGGCAGGATACAAGATCAACATGCAAAAATCAGTAATGTTTTTGTACACTAGTACTGAACAACCTGAGGAGGAAATCAGGGGGAAAATTCCATTTTCAATAGCAACAAAAAGACTCAAATACCTAGGAGTTAATTTAACCAAAGAAGTACGGGACCTATATGCAGAAAACTACGAAACAATGCTAAAAGAGTTTTAAAAAGACCTAAACAAATGGAAAGACATTCCATGTTCATGGATTGGAAGAATAAATATTGTGAAGCTGTCAATCTTATCCAAATCAATTTATAGATTCAATGCAATACCAATCAAAATCCCAACAGCTTACTTTACAGAATTAGAGAACGCAATTACAAAATTCATCTGGAAGGGTAAGTGCACCCGAATAGCCAAAAGTATTCTAAAAAAGAAGAGGAACATGGGAGGAATTTCACTGCCTGACCTTGAAACATATTAGAAAGCTACAGTGGTCAAAACAGCCTAGTACTGCATAAAGATAGACACATCGATCAGTGGAATAGAATTGAGAATCCAGAAATAAACCCTCACTTATACAGTCAACTGGTTTTTGACAAACTTACCTAGTCCACGCTAACGGGAAAAAACAAGTCTTTTCAACAAATGGTGTTGGGAGAACTGGATATCTATAACCAAAAGAATGAATGAGGACCCCTATCTCCCCCACTATACAAGAATAAACTCAAAATGGATCAAAGATCTAAGTATAAAAGCCAGGACCATAAAACTACAAAAGAAAATGTTGGGAAACATCTTCAAGACCTTGTAGTAGGTGGTGGTTTCTTGGACCTTACATGTGCAACAAAAGAAAAAAAATAGATAAATGGGACCTTCTCAAAATTAAACACTTTTGTACCTCACAGGACTTTGTCAAAAGAGTGAAAAGGCAGCTAACTCAATGGGAAAAAATATTTGGGAATCACATATCTGATAAGGGTTTAATACCCAGGATATATAAAGAGATGTTACAAATAGAAGACATCATAAGAGGGCATTATGAACAACTGTGTACTAAAAAACTGGACAATGTAGACAAAATGGAAAAATTCCTAGGAATGTAAAAACAACCTACACAGAACCCAGAAAAAATAGAAGACCTCAACAAACCAATCACAAGTAAAGAGATTAAACAGTCATTAAGCAATTCCTCAAAGTGAAAAGCCCAGGACCAGATGGTTTCATAGGTGATTTCTAAAAAGCATTCAAAGAGGATTTAATATCAATCTTAATCAAGCTCTTCCAAAGAATCGAACAACAGGGAATGCTACCAAACTACTTCTATCAAGCCAATATCACCCTAATACCAAAGCCAGATAAAGATATTACAAATATAAAACAAAATTATAGACCTATTTCACTAATGAATATAATGCAAAAATTCTCAACAAAATACTTGCTAATCCAACAACACATTAAAAGCATTGAAAGAATTATACATCATGATCAAGTGGGTTTTATACAAGGCTGCAAAGGTGGTTCAACAGAAGAAAATCAACATAATACATCACATTAATCAAAGAAGAAAAATCACATGATCTTATTGATTGGCACAGAAAAGGCATTGACAAAAAACAGCATACCTTCTTTATAAAAATACTACAAAAGAGAGAAATTTAAGGAAACTTTCTCAACATGAAGGCCATATATGAAAAACCCACAGCTAACATTGAGCTCAATGGTGAAAGACTGAAAGCTTTCCTTTTGAGATCAGGAACAAGACAGAGATGCCCATTGTCACCACTGTTATTCAATATAGTGCTAGAGATTCTAGCTTGAGCAATCAGGCAAGAAAAAGAAATAAAAGCCATCCAAATAAAGAAGGAAGAATTAAAACATTTGCTGTTTGCAGATAATATAATCTTGTATCTAAAATGCCCTGAAAAATCTACAACAAAGCTGCTAAAGTGAATAAGTGATTTCAGTAGAGTGTCAGCATACAAGATCAATATGCAAAAATCAGTGGCATTTCTATACAATCATAATATGCAATATGAGGAGGAAGTAAGGAAAATATTCCATTTACAATAGCAACTAAAAGAATCAGATATTTAGGAATGAACTCCACCAGGGATATAAAGCACTTATATTCAGAAAACTACAATGCATTGTTAAAAGAAATTTAAAAAGACCTAAATAATTGGAGACTATTTCATGCTCATGCATTGGAAGATTAATATCATTACAATGTCAATTTGACCCAAATTGATATACAATGCAATCCCAATTAAAATTCCACCAGCATCTGTTAAACATATGGAAAACACAATTATCAAATTCATTTAGAAGGGTAAGATGCCCCAAATAGCCAGAAACATCTTAAAAAGGAAAAGAGAATTCGGAGGACTCTCAATTCTGGACTTTAAATCGTATTACCTAGCTACAGTGGTAAAAATAGCATGGTACTGGCATATAGACACATAGACCAAGGATTCCAAACTGATGGTTCAGAAACAGACCCTCATATCTATGCTCAAGTGATTTTTGTCAAGCCTTTCAAACCCACCAGTTGGGGCAGAACAGTCTATTCAACAAATGGTGCTGGGAGAACTGGATATCCATAGCCAAAAGAAATAAAGAGGGCCCCTATTGTACACCTTATATAAAAATTAACTGAAAATGGATCAAAGACCCAAATATAAAAGTAAGAACCATAAACCTCTTAGAAGAAAATGTAGGAAAACATCTTCAAGACTTGGTGGTAGGTGATGCATTCTTAAACCTTACACTGAAGGATAAGCAATGAAACAAAACATGTATAAATGGGACCTCCTCAAAGTTAAACACTTTTGTGATTCAAAGGATTTTGTCAAGAAAGTGAAAAGGCAGCCCACTCAATGGGAGAAAATATTGGGAAACCAGATATGTTATAAGGTTTGATTTCCATTCTATATAAAGAGATCATACAACTCAATAATAAAAGAGCAAGTAATCCAATTTAAAAATGAGTAAAAGATTTAAATAGACATTTCTCCAAAGAGTAAATACAAATGGCCAAAAAGCTCACGAAAAAATGTTCCATATCACTAGCTATTTGGGAAATGCAAATCAAAACGACAATGAGATATCATCTCACACTGCATAGGATAGCCATTATTAAAAAAACAGAAAACAATAAGTGCTTGAGATGTTGTGGAGAAATAGGAACACTCCTTCACTGTTGTTGGGATTGTAAAATGGTGCAACCTCTGTGTAAGACTGTTTTGTGGCTCATCAAAAGCTAAATATAGAACTGCCGTATGATTCAGCAATTCCTCTACTAGGAGTATATCCAGAAGAACTAAAAACTGTGACACGAATAGACATCTGCACACCGATGTTCATAGCAGCATTATTCATAATTGCCAAAAGATGGAAACAACCCACTGAATGGGTAAACAAAATGTGATATGTACAGATGATGGAATACTATGCTGCAGTAAGAAGAGATTAAATTGGGACACATATGATAACATGGATGAATCTTGAAGACATTATGCTAAGGGAAGTAAGCCAGATGCAATAGGACAAATATTGCATGGTGTTATTAATCTGAACTCAGTATGAAGAATAAATGCATGGTGTTAAAATCTAGAATATAGGTTATTAGAAGATAAGAGGCAAGTTAAGAAAAAGCACTGATGCTTAATTTATGTAGAAGTTTTAATTAACTTGACTATAAAAGTGTGGAAATACATAGAGTAGCTGGTAGCACATTATAGTGAGTAGCAGCTGGTTTATAAATGGGATTGTGGCTGAAAAGAGTAGTCTATGGATGTAAAGATCAATTGAAAGGAAGCTAGAAAATAATCTAGGGACTGAAAAACACAGTGAACTCAGAGGTGGATGAGAACTGTGGTTGATGCACATGCAAGAGTGTCCTTCTGTGATCTAGAGCAGCTGTACATCACTATTGCATGGTGGTGGGAATGTGGAGAAGCATGGGAAAAATACAATTGGTGTTACCTATGGACTGTTTTTAACAACAATACTGTAATATTCTTGCATCAATGCCAAAGATGAACTGTGTTCATAATGGGGGGAGGGAGGAAGTGTGCCAAATGTATACTATAGACCATGGTTGGTGGTAATAGTTTGATGATATTATCTCATAATCTCTAATAAATATTCCACCAAGGAGTGGTGTGTTGGTGAAAGGTGTTGTTCGGAAATTCACACATGTGTATGATTGTTTTTTTAACTTCAAAACCTCTGCAATAAAAATATATTTTAAAAAATATTAAGATGGGTTGATGGAAAATATACTAAATGTAAGATATGGACAAATAGTTATTAGTAACATTTTAACCATGCTTTTCATAGTTTGTAACATATGTTTCACAGCAACGCAAGGTGTTGGTGGAGGAGTGATGTATGGGACCCCTGTATGATGTTATACCTGTTTGCTTTGTAAGTTCACAACTTTTATTATACACTTATTGTTTATGCATGTTCATGTATGAATGAAATACTTCAATAAAAATATATTAAAAATTAAAACTAAATGTAAAATTAAAATGTTTATGGGAAACATTACAAGAGTATGAAGAGGCAGCATGACTGTCAAACTAATAGAGCTAAAAAGTGGAAAAAAAAACAAAACATTCATACTAAATAAGACAAAATGAGACGAATGTAAGGCAAATTTCACAAAATGGAAGTATAATAAAAAGAAAACAAATAATTAGAAACATTCCAATAATCATATCACAGATGTAAGACTTGAACTCGATAATAAAAGATAGATGTTGAGACAGTGTAAGAAAAAATAAAAGCAGATATAGTCAATTCAAAAGAGATAAAGTAATATAGGCAGGTGAAAATAAAACAATAAAAAAATCGGTAATGATGAGAGGCAAATGGCAGGGCAAAAATGAGAATCCAAAGGAAAACCTTGAAAACAGACACTAATATTTATAAAGGGAACTATTCACCAAGAAGATACAACAGCCATGAATTTATATTTACCCAAAATAATAGATTCAACTGTGTGGTAGAATTAATAGAGAAGGTAAACATTCGAACTATATATTGAGTTTTTAATGTTACTCCTTCAGAATTCAAGATATGAAGCAGAAAGAAAATTAACAAAATTAAGGATGTAGAGAATTTGAATACCTTGAATTAACTAAATAACCCTTAGAGCTATAGAATTCTCTACCCAGTAAAATATATTAAATATGTGTTCAAACAGAAATCATGCATTTACAATTACAATATTTATAATTTGACAAATAAATTAGTATAACTTTTAAAATCTATCAACCACACCATATTTATTAACCACAATGAAATAAATAGAAGAAATAATAAAATGGTACCCCAGGGAAGCGGATGTGGCTCAGGTGATTGGGTTCCTGCCTACCACATGGGAGGTCTCTGGTTCAGATCCCAATGCCTCCTAAAGAAGACAGTGATCTGGAGTGATGGGGAGGTGTGGCAACATGACAAAGCAAGAGACACAAGAAGAAATAAATAAACATAATGAGAGACACAACAAAAGCAGGGAGCAGAGGTTCCCAGAGCCTCCTAAAGAAGACAGTGAGCTGAGATAGGCAGGTGTGGGGAGCTGATGTGACTGGTAGGTGCAGGGAGCTGTGATGGGCAGGTGCAGTGAGTTGATGCAATGAGATGATGCAACAAGAGACGTGGAGAAGAAAAACAGAATGAGAGACACAACAAAGCAGGGAGCAGAGGTGGCTCAAGTGACTAGGCACCTCCCTCCCACATCAGAGGTCCTGGGTTCGGATCCCAGTGCATCCTACAGAAACAAGGAAGACAAACAGACACAGCAAGTGAAAAAAAAACAAAGGGGTGGGAAGAAATAAATAAAATAAATCTTTTTAAAAAATGGTACCCCAAATTCCATATAACTGGTATTAAACACAAACAAAAAATTCTAAGTGATTTCCTATCAGTGGAAATTAAAATGGAATTTGAAGGATATTTATCAAGATATAGATAAATGTTAATTGGCATATTTATAGATTAATATAATAAAGAACAAGTAAGATTGGTACTAATTGAACATAACTTTTCCATTAACTGTTTAGAAAAAGAACAATAACATGAACATAATAAAATATAAAGAATAGAATGTAACAAAATAAAGAGGAATTTAATAATTTCAAAAGAGCTCATCAAGGAAATAGAAATTGGAAAGGAAGACTTAGAGTGGAATAGATAAAAATAGTATGGGAGTTTGAAAAAGTGATACAAATTGATAAAATGGGAAATTTTCTAAAGCTTATAAAATAGCAAAATTGGCTGGAGAAATTATAGAAAAATTGAATAAGCCAAAAGTGAAATGAAATGATTAAGAATTAATAAATTAGCTCATAAAATTATTCAAAACAGAAAGCATGAGAAGCTACCTGTGGCAATTTGATATTATTTATGAATTCCAAAAAGAAATACAGATTATGTTTGTAAACTGGTCTGTTCTTGTTGGCGTGATACCCTTTGATTGTATTAAATTCAGAGGTTTCATTTTTAGTAGACTAAATTAAGGTTAGAGATTTTATTAGGCCATGTCAGTAGGGTGTTGAGTCCCTTCCTCCTTGGTGGTTGGGCACTCACACAGAAGAAGAAAGACAGCTCCATAGATGTAGTAGAAGCCTCTGGAAAACAGATGAGCCTGAAAGTCTACAGCTGACCTTGTGAAGAGAACAGAGCAGCTGAGCCTGGAAAGAAATGAGCCCCAGGGAGAGAGACGAGCCTTATGCCAGCCTACAGCTGATATTGGAAGAAGCTGGCACCATGGAGCCTTAAGAGGATGAGGAGGGCTGAACCCTCGTAGAGACCGGCAGCAATCTTATTCCAACATGTGGCAATGGACTTCGGTGAGGGAAGTAACTTACTTTTTATGGACTTGTAACTGTAGGCCTCTACTCCAAATAAATACCCAAGGACTTGCATTATATTCTGTAGGGAATTAATGTGTTTCTTGTTGTACATAAGACAGTTGAATATTGGTAGGTGGAAATATATATATATGCATGTCTGTTATTGTTTTTATTTAGAGACTAAGTATGGTTTAAGATGATGTGTATGGTTGCTGAGTTGAAACATTAACCTAACCATCACAGTACCTAATGCATTTGTGCATCCCTAGACTAATTCAATCAACTATGATCTATAAACACACACACACATTCACTATTTTGCTGCCACAATAATGCTGCCTAACAAGCAATTGCAATATACCAGTGGCATAAAGAATAAACATTTTAGTCTTCCCCAGCATGTCTATGTTTTGTCTGGACACTTCTGCTGAGCTAGTACAGGGTCTCAGATTGCAGCCTGGCTGGTATAGGATGGCCTTGCCTGGGAGGGGTTAGCTATGCTACAGGTGGACTCTTCAACTCTAGCAGGCTAGCTCAGGCTGGTCTTCATGGTGAAAAAACATGAAATATAAATAAAAGACCCCACTATAATAGTAATAAACATATTGATGTGTCTAGGATAAAGCCTTATTGGTCAAATTTTGTATGTCTTTTAATGTAGAACAGATAGGATTTACCCATGATGTAGATGTGCCATGTGAGGAAAAATAAATCAAAGTTGAATCCCAAGTTTTTGGCTTAAGCAAGTGTGTGAGTAATGTTGTCATTTACTGATTTGGAGAAAACTCAGAGAAAAGCAGGTTTTGTGATGAGTGGTGACAGAGAAATCAAAATTTCTATTCTACACATGTTAAGTTGAAAATGTACTAAAGACATATGGGTGCCATTATCAGAGTCTGGCAATCAGTAAAGGTCAGTTCTGGAAGAATTTCAGATTAAATAGAATAGAAAAAAATGAAAACAAAAATTAACTGTTTTGGTCATTTATTTTAGATTTGTAAACTAATAAAATTATTACTTCCCCATATGCAATGAGATGTGATTGTATCTTTAGTGCTATGACATTTTTGGAGAAGAAAACTAATTAAAATACACTGTCAGAAGATGAGTTGTAAATAATTATAAAGCTCTTTGTTAAATGAATAAGAGATATCCTTATTCAGATTGAGATCAATTTGGATTGGATCTATATTTATAGAGTTTATGTTTATTGAGACTGAAACTTATATGAAATCTTAGGAAAAAAGTACGGGTTTCAAAGGCAGCCTAAGGGATCATTTATCCCAAAACTAATAGAGTCATCACAAATAATATAGTGCATAAAATAATCAATTCAGAAACAGCATTAAATGACAGTCCTTGATTACTAAAATAAGATTCTGGATCATATTAACGTATGAAAGTTATGAAACTTTGTCTTTCCCTGAGGTAGTGTGGTGTAATGGGAAAAGGAAGAAAAAGTAGAGTAAATAAATATGAATATATATTTAGCTCTGGCATGGAATTTTGAGCATGTTAACCTTTATGAACATCAATTTAGATATGCATGTCTAAAACAATAGCTGTTAGATCAGCTAGTTGTTTAGTATTAGAAGCTGTGCTTTCTTTCTCTAAATGTTAACATAAAAAAACTCCAGGAGAGGAAAAAAACAACAAACACTAATATCTGGAAAACATATATTTGTGTCTGATTCAAATTAGAAGGCAGCAACATCTTAGAGACAACCAGAAAGACAAATTTTCCAGGAGTTGGGGCAACTCAGTGGCACAAGTACTGGCAAAAATGCCACTGCTTGATTTGTTCTCTTTTTTGAAATTTTATTCTATAGATTGTTTTTCCTGTTTTGTTAGCATGAGGAAGAGTAGTGACTACAGTAAACACCAAGGAATAAATATAATAAGCAACTTTATTCAAAGGAAATAGAAAGACCCTAAACTAGTGAGAGCTATAATCAAGGAATCATTTCATTGTAACTATAGCTGGCAAGGCACAGTGATCTTTTCTACCATATTTATGTAAACAAAATAAAATTGCCAGCAGTGAAAAGTGAGAAACAGCTTTAGGGGGAGGGGGACTGATTTATGTTTTCTGGAAACACATGGACATATTTTTTACTGATTTATTGCCAATGTGCAGATGGTCTGTGATGAATCATTTAAACAAATTATAGAGCACCCTATGAAGCCTTAGAGTTTTTTTTCCCAATTTGATAATTAATTGTTCATCTCCTTCATAGAAAATAATTGAATATGAAAATTTAAATAATATTTCCACTAATAGCATTACAAATCCTTATAATATCGATATATTTGTTTGAATTGTCCTTGTTTGAAAGTAAAGTTTGATAAATATAAAGTATCCTTAATAAATGAAATTTAAAGTTGAAATTTTAACTGTTACTGAGGTAGAGTATTTTCAAAGAAAATTATAGCAAAATACTAAAAATATATTTGTATGTATTCATACCTGTATACATACAAACACACATATATACGTATTTATTCACCTAACTTTATGTGAACTAAGGGCAACGTATTAGCTTTTTTGTATAATAATGTAGATATTATTATTGGTGTTTTCTTTTTAAGGAAAGAAAATCTAGGCACAATGTAAAATTCCAACAGGAGAGCTATTTTACTATCTTTTTCTAAATGTTTTCTTCTGAAATCATTTTATTGTATTGGTTTTCACCAAAAACAAAGATGGGAGTATATTAAATTGAAAATAGGAGACTGTTATTGAAAATAAATCAGTATCTATACATAAAGAAATTGTCTTGAAATAGTATTATATTAGTGTATAGATTAGTATGGACTTGACTTTCTTTGCAAATTGGTGATTCTTATAAGATTCCGGTGACTTTATCCTATTTCTAGGGGGGAATAAAATCACTGAATTTGTTTAACTTAGATGTCTTCCTGAATACTTTGCTTAATATTGTTTTGTATAAGATTCTGTCATTCATTGAAGTCTAAACTATTTTCTGTCATTAAATTATTATTTAAAATTTATTGTCTTTTATAAACGTGCGTTTGTAACACAAAATCATATTAGAAAACTGTTGCAACATATGGTCTTGTATGTTCTAGTTGAATAAAATGACAAATTTTTAATAGCTCATTGAAGGAAAGATTAAAAACAAAAAGGTAGAAATTTTGAAATTAGTCAAATGACTGAGAAATCAACTTTGGTCTAGAAAAAACAATCAAGGCAGTAGACATCTTGATAAGATAGAAATGTTTAACTAATCACTCACTTTTTCAGCCAGCTGCACAGGAGAAGCAGAAAACAGTGAACCAGACTGTCTACATAATGCCTAAGCTTAAATTAATGAAGCATGGAATTAAGTTTCTCTACTTGGGCTAGGAGGGGGGAAATAAAAATGTTGGTTGCAAAACTAATAAGGATCCATGAAGAACACAAGAATTTTTTAAAAAATTAGTTAATGATAATACATTAAGAATATTGCAAAGTGCAAATATAAGAACTATTAATTACCAATTTTTACTTCAATTTATAATACATTTGCAAATTCAGCAATATTATTTTATGGAGTCAACCTACACACACATATACATACCTATACACATACATATGTCTATTGTCTGCCTGCATTTCTGCTTTAATTTACCATAAACAATTCAAACAGGTGATGTTCAAATGTACTTTATTATGCATATTGCTTATCTTCTTTGTGTTTCTTTTCTTGAAGAAGTACATCATTACCCCCTTGGTTTTCATAATCAACATTCTTGGAGTCTTCTGAGTTTCACATACTACTCTCGTCTTGGATACTTAAAGGCAAGTTGGTTAAGACTACTTCATCATGTCTTTTGAAGCCATCCCTTTTTCCAAAGCACTAAAGTCGCATTCCAGCACCATCAACCCCACTCACATCCATGTACAACTATCACCCCCATCCCACTGCCAAACCACCCCCTTCCACCTTATCATAGGTTTTTCCCATGTTGAGCATTGACTCACCACACCCTACGCCCTTTTTGTCTCCTGATAACCTATCTTCCAGACTCTGTGAGCATGCTCAATTTTCTTAGGATATATCAGTGAGGTGATGTAATATTTGTCCTTTACTGACTGGCATACTTCACTCAGCATAAGGTCTTCAAGATTCATCCATGCTGTCCTGTGTGTTAATACTTCATCCCTTCTTACAGCTGAGTAATATTCCACTGCAAGTTTGAAATGTGAGGGTGAGCTGGGTGGGTGGGTTTGGAATGTGAGGGTGAGCAGGGTGGTGCAGAGCTTCTTGGGTGAGGGAATATGTGGAAAGGGCACACCTGGGGCATGCTTCTATAGAATATGAAAGTGTTCGCCCTGTCACAGGCTGTTATCTCATTGCATGGAAACCCACACAATAAGCAAGAATCCTTCTAGGTTCTCAAATAGAGGGGCAAAAAGTCTCTTGAGAACATAGGCAGTGCCTTATAGAAGAAGACGGACCAATATGTCAAGTCCTCAATATTAATGTGTGTAACTATGAACCTTATTCTTCAAAAATTGCAACCTATTGGTTACCATAGGTCCCGAGGGGAGGGGAAGGGAAGAATGGATGGATCATGGGGCATTTTTAGGGTATTGGAATTGTTCTGCATGATCTTACAATGACAGATACAGGCCATTGTGCATTTTGTTAGGACTTGTAAAAGTGAACAGTACAGAAACTGAACCACAATGTAAACCATTGACCATGGTTAGTGGCAATGCTTCAATATTTGTTCACCAATTGTAAAAAAGGTAAGTAGACTTATTATTATTCTAGCAATGGAAAAACTTGTAACATTGCTATAAAGGCAGTGGTCACAGAGTTTCTGAGGGGAGGAAGAGGGAAGAATATGTGTAACACGGGGAATTTTTGAGACATTGGAATTGCTCTGCATGACTTTGCAATGACGGATACAGGCCATTATACATTTTGTCAAAACCTATAAAATTGTGTGGTGCAAATTGTAAACCATAATGTAAAATATAGACCATGGTTAGTAGCAATGCTTCAATATGTGTTCATCAATTGTAGCAAATGTTCTACTCTAATGAAAAATTTTGTTAATGGGGAAAACTGTGGGAGAGGGAGGGGGTGAGGTATATGGGAATCCCCTATATTTTTGATGTAGCATTTATGTAATCTAAATAATCTTTAAAATAATAATAATAAATAAATAAAGTGCTAAAGTCACTTTACACCTTCCTTACTGGACATCTAGGTTACAGATGCCACTTGTCTGCTTCCTCTATTCTAGTCTCAACCACAGTTTGTCGCACTGCTACTAGTGTTATATTTCTAGGATACAAGTTTGCTCCTTCATCGGAGATAAAATGATTCCTCATCTACTGTGGAAACAAAATATCTTAGCTTGATAAGAGATCCTCTCTCACTTACTGTGAACCATGCTGCACATTGAACCCTGAACCTTAAGTTTCAAATGGAATCATCTTATAAGAATCATCTGAGTCATTTAATAAAAGCAGAGTTCATGCCCCTTCACAGGAAAGTCTGCTACATTTAGTCTTGGTTGTACCTTGGTGATCTGTATTATTAACAAAACTCCCAGGTGATTCTTACCATCACCCAAGTTTGTAAGGCATGAATTATAATATATTCCTGTCATCCTTTCTCAAAACATGCTCCATGACTGATGTAAACTACTTTATATTTCCTAAATTTACTTGATCCTTATTGAGGAAAAAAAATAACTTCCTTATTTTAAACTAAAGAGTTTAATAATAAAACAGTTACTTGGATATTGCTTGAGTATCATTATTAAAGTAGCATCAAAACTGCATTAAAATTGCTGAGCGGTGGAATTGATGTGTAAATGTCCTATTCTAATTTGATTTGTAGGGATGTGGTCTGTTAGAGGATCAATTAGCAAAAGCTCTGCACAGAGCAAATGGAGGAATCACTGGAAAAAAATTGTTACAATAGCAAAATATTCTCAAAGATTCGGATAAATGTCAAAAAATGTTAAGTGTGAGTAATGCTTTCTCCAGATAAATTTGAAATATGGTCAGAGGGAGGAGAGAGTGTGTATGTGTGCATGTGCCTTGCATAAAGTTGAAACTGAGATGTTTTCCTGACTGTAAAATCAAATTAGCTACTATCATTTTCATTATTTTGTGAAAATAGTTTTAAATGTATTGGTAAATTATATGCTCTTATTTGTGATAGCACTTGTCATTTTAGCTTGGGTTATAAAATTTTTAGCTGATCAAATCCAATTGAAAAAATATAGGGTAGTCAAGATTTCTCTCCTAAATATCATCCTCCTTTTAAGGGAAAACAAACAACAAAGTTGCATTTTACTGCCTTATATTAAACCTTGCAAAGGTATCCTCACACCTAAAATATAAGAAAAGTGTCAGAGAACACAATATTATATTTCTAAAAAAAAAAGTCCCAGGAATTCAAATTTGTTATTTAAAGCAATTAAACTGGAATATATATTCATGCTCTATGCTATAGTTAATGATAGAGACAATGCTTGTACAAGTGCAGGCAGAATGTAACTAAGAGCATTGCATTGGATAGAGAGCCTACTTAAATATTTCTAAAGTATTGGAGCTCATAGTGAACATTTATATAACAGTGAAAAGGAAAGTTAAGAAACTACATTTAACCATTATTCTTCAAGAGTTATTTTAAGAAACTGTTCATCAAGTTATTCATGTATAGCTAAATGATAATGCAGCTGGAAAATTGGTGGTGAATGTGGAATTCAGTTTTATGTGGATGTTTTTATTTATTGCATGCAACTTGAGGTATATATCAATGGTCCTTTAACTCTGGGAATGGTCAAAATCACCTGAAGGGCTCAAACAGATGTGCTGACTTGACCACTATAAATTATGATTTACTAGGTAGAAATCTTATATCCAAGCCTTTGATTTTTAAACAGGCTCCTCATTGATCCTTTGGAACAATCGTTTTAGGTGCTGCTTTAATCAAAAACATATCTAACATGTATCTGGTACAGCAAAAGGATTGATTGAGTTTTTAATTAATGCTACTGAGACTAATTCAATGGAGCTATTTTCACCAGCTGCACCAGCCAGATTTTATTCAATAAGGATTTTAAGATCTGGTATATTTAATAATTTACTTACTTAAATCAAAACAAACAAACAAAAAATGAAAACAAACTACTGCCATCTCTGGGATAGGCATAAATAAAGTGTCAACACAACCTATTTTTTTCATAGTAACCCTTTCCTTTTTCTAGTAAAATTTCTCATTTAATTACAATATGTGAGGCCCCTCATTAATATTATGGATGCTAAAATTTTGCTAAAAGACAACAGAATAACCAGCATAAATTGCACCGTTCTAGAAGTCATGGTTATTAATAAAATAATAAATCATTGTTATTTACTTGATGTGCTTTTGTTGCAAGGATCAGAATCTGACATCATGGATAAAGTAATCACTGGCTTTTTAAACTTAAAGGTCCATCAGTAGGTCCTCACTTATAGCTAAATATAGGGAATGCTGCTTGGGTTTCTTCATTCCTGGCTCTATGGTAACTGTGTTATCTTCCTTCATTGTCACAAAGACATGCTGGCTATTTGTAAAACAAGGCCTATCTCTCGTCTTCCCATAAAAATAGTACTAACATTCCATGAGTGTAATACCAAAATGGAACCAAAAATAATCTTTAATTTTACGTGTTCTTTTCGTCTGCAGTTTCTGAACATTACCCACTGAAGCTAAATGGATACTACGCTGTGATTAACCAGGGCTGAGGCTCACACCTAGCCAGTAGTCAGGATGGGAGACATCTCCACGAGGATGAAATTGAGACCATGCTGTGCTGGTAAACGGACCACTCCTCCCATTTCCCAGGGAAAGGCTGTTGAGCAAAGAAAAGAAAAGCTGCACTTTATATATTTAGTTACTATATTTATATATTTTAATGTAAACAAAATTTACAGGTTTTTTTTTTCTCCCTAAGACACATCATTTACTCGGTTCACTTACAAAAATACTGAGAAATTTCTCAGCAGATTTAGGCAGATTCTGGAAATATTCTACACTTGTGACTGATTTAGAAGTATAAAACCACTCTAATAATAAGTGATTTTAGACATTGCAATATACCTTGAATAGGTAAGATTTAATTATGGTACACATTATAGAAATTTTAGACTCACTTTTAAAGTGTTTTATAAATAAATGTTCAAAATGAATTCAATTCTAACAGAGACTGCCTTTACATATCAAAATTTACACATTAGCAGACTTGGGTTTTCAATGTGCAAACTGAATGTTTCTCACTCATTTTCTAGAATGAGCACAGGAGAACCTTGGTGAGCTACCCTTTGGGTACATTCAGCAATGTGCTCTCTGTGATTCCTTTTGGGTGGGTGGACTTTTGGGGAGATTCAGTGATCTCATCAGAGACACCATTCAATTCCAGCACCTCTGCCTACACAGTTGATAAACAGCCATCAGTGTGACATCCGAAGGGTAAGCAGGTACATAATTGAAACTGGTTGAGGCTAGTCACTTTGGGTTAAAGAGTATTCGGAATGGTCTATAAATCAGGAGAGGTCATATACATGAAGTAATCAGTGAGTGCAGTTTCTCTGTTTGTCTGGAAATGTTAGTTTGTTGAGTAATAATATTTTGGGTATGGTGTTTCTGGCCAGGATCTCAGTTTTGAGTCAGTTTGTTTTCACTGATCTATTTATCTTTAAGGAGTATGAGCCCAGTGATGTTGGAGAAAACAAATTTATCAATGTTTCCAGAAAGGTCAGGCTATAAAGGCTGATTGTACCTTTGAATATCTCCCCACTTCTCTGGAGGACTGGATGAGAACTGCTACTTGAATAGTTAGTGCAGCTTGGCAGAAGCTGTGACTTGGGTGGAGAGGTTATGGCACTCAGTATCTCATCCCAAGATGGATTCCTAATGTCCAATCACAGCCATATGATAAATGCATGCTGCCATAGGAAGAGGAAAATCTCCCATCCTGCGTGCCATTGTCCCCCTGCTACACTCCTAACACCCAGGATTTGACAGGAAGAGGATAGTGAATCATAAGCCAGGATACAAGAGAGGCCTAAATTGTAGCATGGGCCACAGAATATCTTCCTTTTCTGGCCAAGCAGCCTCCACCAATGCTCTGCAAACTAATGGCTAAGTTTCATAACAGACTTTTAGTGGTTATGCTCTCTTGAGTCTATGCCTTTTTATTGAGGTCTCTGGTCACGGGAGTGCTAAGGTTGCAGAATCACTTGGATTGGATATGAGTCCTGAGTCTACCTTGCCAATTGGTGCCTCTGGGTAAACCATGCATCCTTTCTAAGCCTCAGTTTCCACATGTGTAATATTGGAAATAGTCATAGTGTTTCTTGCAAAGGATTGTTGTGAGAATCAAAGACCAAATGTATATAACACCCTTCAAAAGGTTTCTGGCACTTAGAAGGTGCTTCCTCATAGCTAGAAAATTTCTACCATATGCTGTTTGTCAAATCATTCAGTCTTGTGTAATAGAACAATAACTTTATTCCCTTGCATGGCCTCATGTTCAGTGTTGTGTATATCTGCATCTCTTTGCATTTGGCAAGAACATTTGACTTGCTTTGGCCAAAAGATATCAGTTGGCATATATCAGCACACAATTGAAATGTTTGCACAGTTGTACTTGTTGCATTATAATCCAATGACATGCCATGAAAGTACATGTCTTAGTATGGGTCTTGGAAGAAAACATGTGAAGCCAACCATGTAGTCTTGGTAACCGCTGGTGCAAATTGACTGGATTCCAATATGTTGCCTGGAACCCAGAGACAGAAGGCCTTGTACTGAAGTCTGTAGACTAACACAGCTGAATTGCAGCCAACCTGCGAAACATAGAGTGTTATTAATTGCTTGTTTTAAATCACTGAATTTAGGAATCTAAAATGTGCCACTTGCTCTTATTGTGACAATAGATCATGAATATATAACTCATCTTTCTCTTTCTCTTCTTCTCTCTTTCTTTCTTGCTCTCTTTCTGTCTAGTGCTTAGTTTAGTTTCTTTAGTCTTCATACCTTATTTCTTGTAATTTTTGGCAGTACAAATGAAAGTAAGTATATTGCCTGAAAAAGTCATTTAAAATGATGCTAAGTTGAACTTTGAGAAAATCCACTTGGAAAAAATAATAGTACAGATGAATAATGGGAAATGAAAATATTCCAAATAAATAGATTTAAATGAAAAAATTTAAAGAGCACTTTTTTGCATATCTCATTATGCCAAAAGGAGAAGTTAAATCCACATTGAATTGGTTTCAATTTAAAGGTATAGTTTAAAAAATAAATTAGAAGTTCCTTTGTTTGCTAGTTAATTTGTTTTTTGTTTTGGCAGATATCAAGATATGGCAAAAAAAAAAATGCTATGATATGTAGCCTTATCTCTCTCTCCCATTCTTTAATAAGAAAGCCAGTAAATCTAGTAATAACCAAATTCTAAATTCTTTGAGAAAATCTGGGAATAAATAACCTTATAACAATGCAGTGACTCCTTTTAAAGTACCAACCAGTGAGAAGCAGATTTCCCTTTACCTGGGTAGGGACTTCACATGAGAACAGAAATCTGCACAGGACTTTCTGTTCAGTGCATGTCATGCTTATTTATAATATCTGCCCTTTTGAGTTCTTCGACCAGGTTGTACACAATAGTGACTATGGTTGAACGATCATGGGGCACTCTACAGTTAAATGCGATCACTTTTATTACCTCTTTTGTAGGCCATGCACTTCTCAAGGAAAAGCACATGGTTCCTTAAAATATTCTGTCCTATTTGGCTTGGATAAGAGACTAGAGAGAATTGAGGCTCCTGCTACTGTCCTCTTTTCTTTCTCGGTTCATTATACACAATAAATAGGCCTGGTATTAAAAAGAGTTGCAGTACGTGTAATAGAACCATATGCAAGGCTTATGAAGGATTTGGTTAAATTAGGTTGATTTCTGTAGCTAACACAGCAAATGTTTGCACACTAAAGCAACTCTTTACACATTTTAGCATACCTGATAAACTCATAAAATTTTTGTTTGTTGATTCATGTGTGGGAGAGTAGAAGATAGGAACTTAATATGATGTTTTCACACTTAAACTTGTATTATGTTCTCCAAATAGTTTATAATGTGTCCATTAAAATGAAGAAATGCATAATGGTAGTTATAAAATTTACACCTATAGGCAATTTAGAAATACAGGTATAAAATAGATATTTTGCAATGAAAACTTTGTTCGGAATAAAATTTTAAAGGTAATTAATATAATATCCATATACCAACATGACACATCCATTTCCACAACTGCGTTGCTCCAAACACCAAGGCCTTTGTTATAACTATCAAAATTTTGTGTGTTGCCTCAAAATCCATTTTACTTTGTCTAAACCACTTGCTTTTACACTGACATTTGGCCAAATTAATTAACAGCTTTTAGCCCTAGAGTATAAACTACCCTAGAACTCACCGCACATCTGCAGCCACAACTCACACCACTTTAATGCCTCACCCCAAAACCCACAGCTGGTCCAAATTGATAAGGTAACCATTCCCACAGCCCTCATATCCCCAGTCCCTTTCCCTTTTCACATGTGTTTGCTTTAAACTAACCAATCTTTAACTCCTGCAGGAAATCTACTAAATTCCACCCCTGGACCACAATAAAAGCACAAGCCCATGGGTCCCTCTTACTCTGTCCTCCACCTGCCCTTTGAGCCACCTGGGCTGACCACACTTCCCATTGACCCCTCATGGCACCCCTCCCTCTCTGGGCCCTGTGAGCAATAAACTATCATTTCCCATGCATATGGCCTCAGACCCCCATTGAGTCACACTTGACATCTACCCAGATCCAAATTTGAAATCCAATTTATCTAATTCAAGACAGCCAACTGATACTCTTAAATGTAATACAGCTATGATGGTTAATTCCAGGTGTTTTCTTGGCAAGGTTATGGTGTTCAGTTGTTTGTTTAAGCAAGCACTGGTGTGATTGTTACTCTGAGGGTATTTCATGGATTTAAATCATCAGTAAGTTGACTGTGTCTTTGGGTGATTACACCTACAATCAACAACAAAGATTACTTTCAGCAATTAGAAAACTCTCCTCATTCAATCATTTGAAAGCCTTAAAGGAAGAATTGATGATTTCACTGGTCAGAAAGGATTTC
Organism: Cabassous unicinctus; assembly: GCA_029593785.1. NCBI lineage: Eukaryota > Metazoa > Chordata > Mammalia > Cingulata > Chlamyphoridae > Cabassous > Cabassous unicinctus. The sequence continues at coordinate 53,801 of JAQZBX010001718.1, read as the reverse complement.
TATCACTACTCTAGACAGCCAGCTTCTCCTGGGGAATTCGTCAGAGTTCCCAACTTCTGGTTTCTCCTGGGGAATTCAACATCACCTTCATCGAGCTTAAAACCTATCACCTCCTTACACAATTTGGACTTGACAATCCCTATAATCATGTAAGCCAATTTCTATAATAATTCTCTTAATATTTATACACATATACCCTATTGGTTCTGTTTCTCTGGAGAACCCTGACTAATATAACATCCAAATTATATGAATGCATATTGAAGATTCTTAAAATAGTGTTCCATTTAGTTTCATTTCTGTTAATACATTAGCCCTTTAAAATTAGCCAATAAATAATAAAATTATAAAAAAATAATATTTTACTTGAGGATGATGAAAGACTAATACATTTTTCAATTTACAGAAGGTCAACCAACTTTGGGCTGAGTACAAAAAGAATATTTTGTGTGTGTGTAAATAAGACTTTTAAGAGAAGGGGAATCTTATTTTTTTACCTTATATCTTAATGTCTGTCAAAGCAGATATTTATTTTTTGATCATTTTAGATATATGTTCTTAGAAACTGTAAGCCCATGAGAAAGTCACCCAATTTATTTAATCATTAAAAAAAGGTGTTAATCATGTGATCGCTAAGATCCTTTATGATCCTAAAATAATATTAAAGAATTAGACAATCAGTAATTTATACTTCATCAAAATTACAAATTTGGAAGAATAATTTTTGGAAGGTATTTTAAGATAAATACATTAAAATCATAGTGTTATTCAGCTGATTGATAGTTAAAGTCAAAATCTCTAAACTATTTCAAATCCTGGTATTATTAAATATGTGTACAATAATAAAACCAATGGCCAATTCAATAGTTATGTTCAGGTTAGACAATACTTACATTGTTCTTTGTTTATCAAAGATTTTGCAAAGTATCAGAGCATGGAGAGAATAAGATTCTATTTTAGGAGACAATGAAATAAAATATAATGTTCTTTGAACAAATGTATGCAGACATTAATATCATTTTATGTTTGTAAACCTCACTTTGAGTTTGGGAATCCTTTCTTTTTATATTAGCTGACTATATATTAGCTAACATAATTTTGTTTTCTAGTTGGTTTGCCTTCATCTTTCAAAATGCTAGGCATAAAGTTCCTGAATTCAGTTTTTTCTTGAATTGTTTGATATATTATTTTGTTTCATGGACTGTTTCTATCATCTAAAAAATGAAAACAACCAATCACATAAAGACAACCTTCATCAAAATGCCACATTTACAGATTCCATTGAATGATGATGTTGAGAAAGCAAACCAGGATTGCTCGTGAATGCAAAAAATGCCAGTATTTTCAGTCCTTATACCTCCTACTTCTAATTTGTTTCTTATTTAATGTTAACATTGGAGTTTGAGTAATTCTTTTCAACATATATACCAATATGCAACCTTGCCATAGTTTTGTATGATTGTTTTCATGATTACCATGTCACCATATTAAATGTAACATAAACTCAGTGGTCTAATGGCATTCCTACAATATTCCAACATAGTTCCATAGGAGATTAACATGGCATTGTTTGCAAAAACACGAATGATCAACCTGTCTGGAAAACAATGTTAAAGGAAAAATAGTGAAAGTGTCTCCATGTACTTCAACTCATAGGAAGTGTATTAGTCAGGGTTCTCTCTGGAAACAGAATCAACAGGAGATATCTGTCAATAATATGAGATTTTATAAGAGTCTCTCATGTGACCATGAGGATGCACAAGTCCAGGTTCTGCAGGCAGGCTGCAGACCAGGGACTCGATGAAAGTCCGATGAAAGGTCCTTGATGAGTTTCTGGGAGAAGTTGGCTGTACAATGACGAGCTCGGAAATTCTCTCTGAATGCTGAAATCACTTCCCCTTTTAAACCATTCAACTGATTGGATAAAAGCTTCACCCATTGCTGATGCAATCTCCCTGATTGATGCAGATGTAATCAGCCATCCACGCAGTAAACTTACTGGTGATCCAAGTCCATAAATGCTCTTATATTGCAATTAGCCCAGTGCTTGCTGGACCTAACACCTGGACACAATTACTTAGCCAAGTTGACACATTAGCCTAACCATCACAGGAAGAGATGCAGAAGAATAAGATAGTGTATTTTTGGTGAGAGTATAAGTACAGCATTTGAAGACATTGAAGGGATTAAATGAGATGTAGGAACAATCTTTGTACTGGCCCTTCCTCTTCTGCCTGTTGTATATTTCATCTTTTCTGACTATTCAGCTTCTTACTATAATCAAGATTTAGTAATTAATTCAGATCTTCAGTAAAACAAGTATATAGCATGTATAATTTTGTGGCAATCTTACAAACATGCAAATTGCAATTGGTGGAAATACAGATAACCACATTGAGACAATATTAGCTCCTATCAAATCTATAATAATTTTAATTGGATTTTATATAAATTACTGTAAATTGATATATTTGCTAAATAAATTAAAATCAAAACATCTCTACACTTTTCATATCAGTTATTCTGACAGATATGAAATACAAATACATTCAATGTGTCTCTGTATTTTTTTCCCCAAATTCCATGTATATACCAACTAGGTTGTAAAAGAGTAGCTTGATTTCAATTTTCGGGTAAATATTTTCCATCCAGGATTTACTGACTCATGAGCTTCAGTAGCCAAATTCATTAGTACTATTATGAAAACAATCAGCATTCCATCTTATATTTTCAGGAGAGCAAAAGCAGTGTAATGAAAAGAAATGTTTTAACAAAAGGGAAACAACAATAACCACAAGACAGGATGTAGGGTAAGAATACCTGGGTTGATTGTCAGTTCCGTCACTTGCTGACTCAATGGTTTTGATTCTTTGAACCTAAAGTTTCTCATCAACAAAGTGTTAACAGTTATAAGAGCTTCTCTGACAATACATACATATCAAATATATAATATGTAATGTCTACTTTATTGATAAATTATTTCAGAGGCAATATGTCTGAGGAATAATTATTTCTTGAATGGTTTTAAAATATGATTATCTTGCTGATTTTTATTCCAGTTGTATATATTTCATTACAGAGTCTCTGAACATATCCATCTCTTATTAAATTTCAAAGAAAATTATCATCTTTATTTCAATTTTACAAGAAAGGATGTAAAATTTGTATTCAATTAATTATGTCAACATAATCTCAATAAGCCTTTATTCAGCTCAAGGAGCCAAACTGTGTCTGAAGTCTTTTTCTTACAATTGAGCACATTTTCTGACATCTACTTGTTTCCTCCATTTTCCCCCTGCTGTTTCTTTTCAATAAAGTTAAATGTCCCCAGCCACTCACAGTTAAATAATTTCCTCCTAAAGTTGTCAGTATCAATCAATTATGATGAATTAAGACCGACAAGGGATAAATCAAGGAATTGATGTATGGGCAAAATTGCAACAAAAGGAGGCTTAAATGGAAAAGAAGTGGCTAGACCCAGCTGAAATAAACCCTTTATTATTAATAAAACTATTATAAAAATTATTGTCTTTATATATATATATATATACATACACATGTGTGTATACAGTTTTTCTTTCATTTTTATCTCAAAAATTAAAAATCTTGATACTTTGGTTAAACTTAAAATTGAATCATTTGTAAGCTTGGCCTCTTTTTTTATTTCCTATATAATATATCCACTTGTTGCAACTACTTTCATTTGTTCATATATCATCCTAAATACTTCACAAATAACATTATTACTTCAACTAATTTCTTGTCTTTTTCTTATGGTTTATTTTCAACAGGAAATTAATTCTCACACCATATTGTACTTTTATACAAAGCAAGTCTAATTTCACCACCATAGATGTTTTATAGTCATTTACATCCTGTAGTCTTCCTTTTCTCCAAGATAAGGAAAAACTACTGCCAAAGGGTTGGGTCAAAGATAGTTCGATATATAATGATTTTTTCAAAAATGCATTTTACAAATTCTTTTACTGCCTTGTACAAATAGCAGAGATATTTAGTTGAATGATAGTAAACTTGAATGCAGTTAAAACTGGTCAATTTTACACTATAAGTAGACATGATTTAATATGGAGAGGTAGTTTCTAATAGTTTGTACTTAGTATTTGTCTTGAATTTTGTCTGCCTTTTTATGACTTTATGACTTAATTGGGGATATATATAAATATAGTGTTTGTACATCATATGTACTGAGTGCTGATAACATGAAACATACACACATGTAGTTTGTGTAAAATGATTATATTAAACATATTGTCAGGTATCTAGAATAAATTTTAGCTTTTGAAAAATTTTCAAAAGAGCAATTATGCAAGTACAACATAGATAAGCTGTGATTTAGCAATGGACTAAGCCTGTTGTCAGTCAGAAGGAGAGACACTGAAAGAGATACCAATCCACCTACTCCAATACAGGTATCAGGGTCACCATCCAAAGCACAATTCACACAGGATCTAATGGAAAGCTGTCTTAATCACATAGAGAAAAGACAAAGCAAGGTCAGCTTCACTAATGGCTTTTGAGTCCCTCAGAGCCAGCTGGTCCCAATCTGTGTCAATGCAGGTTGATGTTCTAAGCATAGCACTTGTGCTGTGCTGCCTCAATGGGGGAATCCTGCTCCTTCCCACCAGGGACAGGTATAGCACCCACGTCAAAGAGCTGAACATCAATAAAACATGACCCCCAGAGTCAGACTTTCTCTAGTGAATGTTTACATATGCTCGGGACAAAAGAGGAAGGAAAGTACCAGCAGTTATCTTATTCATTAAGAATTTGTGTTTTATCATGCCAGGCTGATACACCTGGTTCTGGGCACGGAGTGTATTTGTGAGTCCCAGGGAAATGTGTCAGGCCATGCTATGACTGCCACATTCCACAGGTTTAAGTAAACACTACACTAAATATGTCATCAATGTGCCATGGCTATGCAAAAATAATTTTCATTCCCTTTAATATTAACTAAAATTGTACTTTAAAGATGGCAAGACCTGTAGCAGTTTGAAATTATTTTATGACTCCCAAAAAGAGAAATATTATGTTTTTTGTAATCCATTTCTCTGGTTGTGATACCCTTTGATTGCATTAAATTCAGTTGAGGGACCTTTGATTAGATTACATAATAAGATCACTTTAGGGCTTTTGATTAGACTACATCAGTGAGGCTTGACTCAGGTTGAGTCTCTTCCACATTGCTGGGTCTGATATAAATGGAAACACAGAGAGAAACTCATTCAGACAGACATAGGAAAAGGAAGCCACCATGTTTGATCCTGCCATGTAAGAGAGAGGACTAAATGACCACTTGAGCATGAAGCCCCAAGAGTCTGCGCCCACAGAGCAGCTGAAAAGGAGATAGTTGGCCCAGAGGGGAAGGTTGAAACCTGGGCAGAGATTGGCAGCCATCTTGCTTCACCATGTGGCAACACACCAGGATCAACAGTAGCTGACTTTGGTGAGATAGCATCTCTGATGGTGCCTTGATTTCGACTTCTCACAGATTTGGAACTGTAAGCTCTTAACCCAAATAAATCCTCCTTATAAAAGCCATTTCATTTCTGGAACTTTGCATGGGCACCCCTTTGGCAAACTAAAACAATACCTTATTGTTGCGAGCATAGCGAATGGCTGTGTAAAATGACAGCTGTCCATGGAACTGATAGGGATGCATCTGACCACAGAAAGACTTAGACAAGTCCAGGTTGGCAAGTAATGAGAATTTATTCAGGAGGCTTAATTGAGATCCTTATCCTTGGTGCCAGGAGGAGAGACAGCATTTTCCAATCTTGGGCACCTTCGCTAACTGCAAAACAAGAGGGGTCTTTTACAACACAGTCTATGTGCAGATGGGGAAGGCATATGAGGGTCAGCAGGATTTCTGAAGAATACAGTGTTAAAAGATTTCCTGATCAGTCACCAGTTCTCACCCTTTTCTCAAGGCTTGCCTTTCAGCTATTTAGGAATGGAATGTTGCTGTGACTGGAAGGGGAAAGAAGAGGAAGTGTTGGGGGAGAAAATGCAGCCATATATGTCACATCCACCTGTCCCACAACTCTTAAAATCTTTCTGCCACCTCTTCTGCATGAAGCCCTGAGTGTGGAACAGAGTGGGGGTGTTTATATTGTGATATAAAGCCACAGCTACGAGGCAGCAAGATGGTGACAGTTTAGGTGGGTACTCACCATCTCTCTCGCAGAGGACGGCTGATTGGGGACAGGATCCCGAGTGGGCTGTTCCGGATGCCCATGGAGCGAGAGCGTTTGGGACATTGATCTGGAGAGAGCTGGACAGGGAGATGGATGGTTCATGATAAAACTGTGAGTTTTTCCGGAGCTGGAAATCATGGATGTGGACTCCTAAGCCTCACTCTTAGGGCAAAGGGCTAGGGCGAGCCCCAACTCCCACCGGAAACCCAGTGAGAGGCAGCATTATCCAAGAGTAGGAGGGTTCTGGCAGAGGGTGGAGAGGGGTTTCCTTTCTGTGGGTTTGTTTACCTGAACCACCTTGGAGCTTTGGGAAACACACCAGCTGGCTTGAAGTGGCACTGGGCTAAGGGGAGAGGTGAATCTGCTGAAGAACTCTGATTTACCTAGCCACCCTGGGATATGGAGGCTTGGCTTGGGCGAGGGCAGACTCAGCCAATTTTATAGTTCTGTGCTGCGGACTATCAGAGTTTTAGCTCCCCTGGCGGGGGGGAGTCAGGCAGTGGAAAGTGTTTGAGAAGTTTCCACGAGCCTGTTTGGGGTCCCCTGGGAGGAAGGGGTGATCTAGAAGAGGCTTGTAAACCATTTTGGTGCAGTGAACTTGATTGTCTGGACCCTCTTAAAGCTTTGGGGAGCACACCAGCTGGCTTGAAGTGGCACCAAGCTGAGGGAAGAGGCAAATCTGCTGAGGAAGCCTGATTTACCTAACCGCCCTGGGATACAGAGGCTTGACTTGAGAGAGGGCAGAGTCAGCCAATTTAGTAGTTCTGCCCTGAGGGCAATCAGAATTTCAACTCCCCTAAGGGAGTCAGGCAGTGGGTAGTGCTTAATAAGTTTCCAGAAGCCTATTTAGGGTCCCCTGGGAAGAGGCGGTAGTCTAGAAGAGGCTTATATACCATTTCAGTGAGGTGAACTCAGTCATCAGGATCCCATTTCAATTTTAAAAGGGAACTCAACCTGACCAGGAGAGGGGAGGGCGGATCTGCTAATACAGCCTGCTGAACACTGCTGTCACGGGAGAGTAAAACCTTCACAGGGGAAAGTGACTAAATAGCTTTCTGAAGAGCTAACTGACCCAATTAGTAAGTTAGCTCAGTGGAGGAATTTCTGTCTTGATTATATGAGGTCCCTAGTTTGATTCCTGGCTCCTCTAAGAGTGGTGATTCATGGGGATTTCTAACATCCAGCTGATAATGTAGGACAGGGAAAACATAGACATTATCATTGTACTAACTTCTTTTGGGTTCCTTATTTCTCCAAAATAGAAGGTTACTTAAAAAAAAATATAACTTAGTTTACTCGCTAAATCTGCCTCAAAACCTGCAGCGAGACGCCTGCAGGGTAATTGATTGATGAACACAGGCAGACTGAGAGGCCCCACAAGTGCCCAAGAAGGAATGCTGTTCTTACTTAGCTTTGTTTGACTGCTTGCTTTTGTGTTTGTTTGGTCTTTCCTTGTTTGTTTCTAGCTTTTCTTTCCTCTTTCTTCCCCCACCCCCTTTTTTAAAATTAGGTGCTGCTACCTTGTTTCTTCTTTCCTGTGCTTCTTCTTCCTTGATTTCCCATTTTCTGTGTATATTGATTTTGTCTACCAATGCTATCACTTTGTCTTCCTTCATCTTTCTATCATCTGCTTTCTGTTGTGGTTCTTACATTCCACCTTTTTTCATTAGTCCTCATCTTCACTGGTTTTTATTTCTATCTTGTCTATTCTGTTTTCTTTTTTTTTAATATTATTATTAACTTTTTCCTTTCAGCCCTTTCATTACTCTTTCTCTCTCTCCTCATCATTCGGGCCTTTTAAATCATTCTATATATTTTTCTCTGTTAGGTTTCCCATTCCATTGAAGGTACTCCACATTTTTTTTTCCTTATTGCTCTACACTGCCTACATGAGTTAAATATTCATTTTACTAAGTCTTATACAGCATCTCTTCTAACTTTTATTATGATTGCTATTATCCTTTTTCTTTTCTTAACTCTTTCGATTCCTCTAGCCCTAATCTTTTTCCTTCAAGGGAACATAGAAAACAGCAAGGAAACAGAGCAAGAAGAACAAAGTGTCAAAGAGAAAACTTAACACACACAGAAAACCAGCAATTAAACAAAACTCTAGAGCAGAGAGAGAAGCTAATCAACTGAATAAACCCATCAAGATAAAATGATGACCAAAGGGCAACAAAAAATTACAAACCATACTGAAAAACAGGAAGACATGGACCAGTCCAATGAAAAAACTAAAAACCAGGAAGAGATGCAGAACATCGAACAACTAATCAAAGCTGTCCAAACAAATATAATGGACCAACTTAATGACTTGAAGGAAGAGATTAAGGATATTAAGAAGACACTGGGAGAACATACTGAAGAAATTATAAACTTACATAAAAAGATAATGGATATGACGGTGATGAATGACACAATCAAGAAATCAAAAAGATGCTGGAATCACATAACAGCAGATTAAAACAGGTAGAAGATTTAGTGATGTGGTAAACAGTACATCTGAAAATCAAACAGATAGTAGAACAGATAGATAAAAAGAGAGAAAAAATCCAGCAGGGACTTAGGGATTTAACTGAAAACAAAAAACACACAAACATATGCATTATAGGCATCCCAGAAGGAGAAGGGAAGGGAAAGGGAACAGAAGGAGTGTTGGAGGAAATAATGGCTGAAAACTTCTTAATCCTATTGATGGAGATGGATGTACATGTCCAGGAAGCACAGCACACCCCAAACATCATAAATTGCAACAGGCCTACTCCAAGACATATACTTGTCAAAATGTCCAATGCTCAAGTCAAAGAGAAAAGATTCAAGGCAGCAAGAGAAAAGAGAACCATCACATACAAGGGAAGCACAATAAGATTAAGTGCTGATTTCTCATCTGAAACCATGGAGGCAAGAAGACAGTGGTATGACATTGTCAAGGTACTAAAAGAAAAAAAAATTCCAGCCAAAGAAAATATGGCTGATTTAAGAAATTCCTTGAGAGCAATAACTGAATGTTAATGGATTAAACTCACCAGTCAAGAGACACAGATTGGCAGAATGGATAAGGAAATATGATCCATATATATGTTGTCTACAAGAAACCCACCTTAGACCCTGAAATTCAAGAAGGCTGAAAGCGAATGGCTGGAAAACAATTTTACAAGCAAACAATAACCAAAAAAGGGTGGGAGTAGCTATCCTAATATCGGACAAGATAGATTTTAAATGCAAAATTATTGTAAGAGACAAAGATGGACACTACATATTAATATAAGGAGTAATTTTTAAGAAGAAAGTACAGTCATAAACATTTATGCACCTAATCAGAGTATCTCAAATACATGAGGCAAGCACTGGAAAAACTAAGTGGAGAGATAAATGCCTCTACAATTATAGTGGGGGACTTTAATACACCATTATCACCATTAGACAGAAAATCAAAAAAGAAACAAAGACTCTGAATAATACATTAAAGGGCTTGGACCTAATAGATATATACGGAATGCTACACCCAAATAGATTGGGATATATATTCTTCTCAAGTGCACATGGATATACTCCAAGATAGACCACATGTTAGGCCACAGAACAACTCACAATGAATTCAGAAAGATTGAGATTATACAAAGTAATTTCTCTGACCACAATGGAATGAAATTGGAAATCACTAATAGCCAGAGAACCACAGTAGGCACACAGATATGGAAGCTAAACAATACACTCTTAGACAAACAGTGCATACAGGAGGAAATCTCAAAAGAAATCAGTAACTACCTTGAAATGAATGAAAATGACAACACAACATATCAAAACATATGGGATGCAGCCAAAGCTGTACTGAGAGGGAAATTCATAGCCACAAATGCATATGTTAAAAAAGAAAGAGCTAAAATTGAACACCTAACTGCACACTTGTAGGAATTGGAAAAAACAACAACAAACTAATCCCAAAGGAAGTAGAATGAAGAAAATAACAAAGATTAGAGCAGAAGTAAATGAAATAGAAAATAAGAAAGCACTAGAAAAATAAACAAAACCAAAATCTGGTTCTTTGAGAAGATCAATAAAATTGACAAACCCTAAGCCAGACAAACAAAGAAAAAGAGAGAGCAGATGCAAATGCACAAAATAAGGAATGAGGAAGGGAATATCACTACTGACCCCATAAAAATAAAGAGTATCATAAGAGGATACTTTGAAAAATTATATGCTGAAAGAATGACAATTTAGAGGAAATGGACAAATTCCTAGAAACTCACAAGCAGCCTACATTGATGAAAAAAGAAATTGATGTACTAAACAGTCCAATTGCAAGTAAAGAGATAGATTCAGTCATCAAAAACCTCCCAACTAAGAAGAACTCAGTACCAGATGGCTTCACGGGTGAATTCTACCAAATATTCCAGAAAGAGCTAACACCAATCCTACTTAAGCTCTTCCAAAAAGCAGAAGTAGAAGAACATTGCCTAACTCATTCTATGATGCCAAACATTACCCTAACACCAAAGCCAAACAATGGTACCTCAAGATAGGAAAATTACAGACCAATCTCTCTAATGAAACTAGATGCTAAAATCATCAACAAAACACTTGCTAATCGCATTCAACAACATATCAAAATAATTATACACCAGGACCAAGTGGGTTTCATCCCGGTATGCAAGGATGGTTCAACTTAAGAAAATCAATCAATGTAATACACCACATAAACAGATTGAAAGAAAAAAAACACATGATCAGCTCTATAGATGCAGAAAAAGCATTCAGCAAAATATAGCACCCTTTCCTGATAAAAACACTGCAAAAGATAGGAATGAAAGGAAACTTTCTGAACATGAAAAAGTGTATATATGAAAAACCCAAAGCTAACATCATCTTCAATGGTGAAATCCTAAAAGCCTTCCCTCTGAGATTGGGAACAAGACAAGAATATCCACTATCACCACTCCTATTTAACATTGTCTGAGAAGTACTTTCTCAAGCACTGAGACAAGAAAAAGATATAAAAGACATCCAATTTGGAAAAGAAGAAGTAAAAATTTCATTATTTGCAGACGACATGATCCTATATATAGAAAGCTCTGAGAAATCTACAACAAAGCTTCTAGAACTTATAAAGCAGTTCAATAATGTTGCAGGCTATAAGATCAATGCTCAAAAATCAGTAGCATTTCTGTACACCAATAACAATTAATCTGAGGAAAAAATCAAGGAAAAAATGCCATTTACAATAGTAACTAAAAGAATCAAATACATAAGAATAAATTTAACTAAAGATGTAAAGGACTTATATACAGAAAACTGCACAACACTGTTAAAGGAAATCAAAGAAGACTTAAATAAGTGGAAGAATATTCCCTGTTCATGGATAGGAAGACTAAACATCTCAAGATGTCTATCTTAGCCAAACTAATCTACAGATTTAATGCAATTTCAATAAATATCAACACTGTATTTTTTAAGGAATTGGAAAAACTAACTACAAAATTTATTTGGAAGAGTAAGAGGCCCTGAATCGCCAAAGACATATTGAAAAAGAAAAATGAAGTTGGAGGTATCACACTACCTGACTTTAAAACATACTACAAAGCTACAGTGGTCAAAACTGCATGATACTGGCACAAGGATAGACATACTGACCAATGGAACAGAATTGAAAGTTCTGATATAAACTCTCACATAAACAGCCATCTGATATTTGACAAGGCCACCAAGCCCTCTCAGTTGGGAGAGAATGGCCTCTTCATCAAGTGATGCTTGGAGAACTGGATATCCATATACAAAACAATGAGAGAGGAATACCATTTCACACCTTATACAAAAATCAACTCCAGATGGATCAAAGATCTAAATATAAGAGCCAAGACTGTAAAGACCTTGGAAGATAATGTAGGGAAGCATCTACAGGACCTTGTAATAGGAAATGGTTTCATGAACTTCACACCCAAAGCATGAGGAACAAAAGAAAAAATAGATAAATGGGATCTCCTCAAAATTAAAAACTTTTGCAACTCAAAAGACGTTATCAAGAAAATAAAAAGACAGTGTACCCAATGGGAGAAAATATTTGGCAACCATATATCTGATAGGAGCCTAATATCCTGCATATATAAAGAAATCCTATACTTCCAAAATAAAAAGACAAACAACCCATTTAAAAAATGGGCAAGTGACCTGAGAAGACACTTCTCCAAGGAAGAAATACAAATGGCTAAAAAGCACATGAAAAAATGCTCAACATTGCTAGCTATTAGGGAAATGCAAATCAAAACTTCAATGAGATACCATCATACACCCATTAGAATGGCAGCTATTAAAAAAAAAAAGCAGACTATAAGTTTTGTAGACGATGTGGAGGAATGGGAACCCTCATCAACTGCTGGTGGGATTGTGGAATGGTCCAGCTACTGTGGAGGACAGTTTGGTGGTTCCTCAAAAAACTAACTATAGGTCTTCCATATGATCCAGCAATTCCATTGCTGGTAGAAGAATTGAAAGCAAAGACACAAACACATATATGCACACCAATGTTCATAGCAACATTGTTCACTATTGCCAAAAGTTGGAATCAACCTAGGTACCCATCAACAGATGAATGAATAAACAAAATGTGGTACATACATACAATGTAATATTACTCAGCTGTAAGAAGGAATAAAGTGCTAACACACAGGATAACATGGATGAATCTTGAAGACCTTATGTGAAGTGAAGCAAGCCCAGCATTGAAGGATGAACAGTACATGACCTCACTGATATGAATTAAGGAAATTGAGCAGTGTCAGAGAGCTATTGTCTGAAAGATAGGTTTACAAGAATGAGAAAGAGAAGAGAAAGTTGTGAGCCATCACCCATACAGACGTAATCTATGGTAAAGTGATAAGAGTGTAGTTGCATATTGAAGGGATAGGACAGGTGGTTAGTGATATTATTGGGTTTGGTTGTGCAGCGTTGACAGGTGGGTAGATTGGGAAGGGTGGGTTAGAATACCCAAGATAACGGAGGGCGAGATGGGAGAGGGACCAGGTAAACAATTGGGATTTGTGGGTATGAGGTTGAAAGTACAGAGGTGGGAATGCTTTTATGGCAATATGACAAGGAAGTTTCACTGGTTTAGGGTATTGGTTGGGGGGGCATTCAGGACAGGGCTCACCTGGAGCAGGTTTCTAGAGAGTATGTGAATGCTCATCCTGTCATAATGTATTGTATCAGTGGTTGGAGACCCACATAATAAGTGGGAAGGAGATGGACTGCCATCTTTGGTAGGACTGATTCATTCTGAAATAGACAGGCTAGGGGTCTCTCATCAGCAAGGACTGTTCCTAATAGGGGAAGATGAACCAGTGTGTCAAGACCTCTTCTTTCATGTCAGTATGAATATTGTCATCCAACAAGTCAAGCCAGGGGGTCATCTTGGGCCCCAGAGGGATGGGGTGAGAAGAATAGAATAGATCAAACTGGGGGTATTTAGTGGTCAGTGGAAATGTTCTTTATTAGCATACATTGATGGACACAGGACATGGTAAGTAATGTCAAAATTTATAAAAGTGTACAGTCCAAAATGTAAAGCATACAGTAAACCATTGACAATGTTTAGTAGCTATGTTTCACTATCTGTATATCAGTTATAACAATGCTACCATCCACATACAAAAAGGTTTTAATATGGGGTGAGGAAAGGGGGAGGAGGTTGGATATATGAGAGTTTCTTGTATTCTGTGTGTGACTTTGCTGTGACCTAAAACTTCTTTGAAAACAAAATGAAAAATATTGAGACACTGGGGAGTGAGAGGGGGAAGGTGCCACGGTACAGACTAGACACCAGATATTGCAGTGATAAAAGGCAAAATGTCAAAAAAAGAAGAAAAAATTTTGTTTCTTTTTTTTCTCTTTTTTTGAATATCCCCATCTTTTAATTTAATTTTATTATTAGTTTTTTTAAATGTATTTTATCTCTTACATTTAAACATCTTTATTATTTCACTTTCGTATTAATTGTATTTGGCTATTGTATTGGCTTCATCTTTAAGGAAGCTTAGATCACAGAATGGTTACAACTGGGGTGGGAGAGGGTCATTGGGGGGTGGGGGGTGTCAGGGATGGGGTGTGCATGGGAGGAAGTTCACCTGAAACTACATGCAAGGTATATAAAATTGTTCAAATGTTCACATGGCATGATCACAGTGGATGGAGAATCACTCAATAAATGAGAATACTGAATTCCCATCCTGAAGAGCTCTGCCACATTATCCAAGGGAGCAGCAACAGTCCCCCAAGTGCAGGGGCAGTGTCTGGCAAAGGAGGATGATCCACTGATGGGCCCTTGTTATTGATGACTAGCCTTACGAGTCTTTGCTCTTGAAATTGAAACTTAGCCTATTGTTATGGGGTGTTTAAGGGTTGCCTCCTGAGAGCCTCCTTGTTGCTCAAATGTGGCCTGTCTCTAAGCCAAACTCAGAATATGAATGCATTATCTTCCTCCCAGCATGGGACATGACTCCCAGGGTTAAGCCTCCCTGGCACTGAGGGATTACTACCAAGTGCCATCTGGCAATAAGACTGGAAAAAGGGGGAAAAGGTAAAGACAAATGGTTTCATATGGCTAAGGGACTTCAAAATGAGTCGAGAGGTCATCCCAGAGGTAATGCTTATGTACACCTCAGTAGGACATCATAGGCTTCCAAAGCGGATATCACCCCAAATAGAGAGGCTCCTGAGGGCTCTGGAGACACCCAGGTTCTATGTCTGTGCAGATAGCTCTGGAGTTTGGTGCTTTATCAGTGGGCCCTACTTTGGAATCTGTGCTCCTGAGAGTGACAGAGTTGGACTCAAATATGTCTTCCCTGCACATGGTTCATCTGTCCCTTCTATTCAAACCTATTCATGGTACTGGAGTTTGTAGGTGTATATCCAGGGACTGGAGTCTTTGGGCTGTCCTTGTGTCAGCTGGGCCTGGAATCTTGATGGAGGTGCAACTTCTACTCTACAGCTCAGTGGACTTACCCAGTACACTTGGTGGGGAGATGATGATGGACAATGGCCATCCCAGGGAATGGAGAGAGTCTGCAGTTGAAGGCAGGATAATCTCATCTATCTTCCCCATGGGATATAAGCCCCTTCTCAATTGGACGTGGAGTGGACATCACCATTCCAGACTCCTCAGGATTGGGGGAAGAGCTATGAACTAGAGTGGACTTAGTGGTATTCTGTTATAGACATATTGTGATTCAAGCAATGGAAGAAATTACAACATTAATGTGGAGCCAGTGGCCACTGGACTTTCTGGGGGCAGGGAGAGGGAAATGCAGTTGTAATAAAGGGGCTTTTTCGGGACTTGGGAATTATCCTGAGTGACATTGCAATGACAGATAAAGACCATTTTATATCATCATATAGCATGCAGAACTGTGTGGGAGAGAGTGTGGTCTACAATGTGAACTATGGTCCATGGTTAATGGTAAAGCCCCAGGAGGTGTATATCCATTGCAGGTGAGTTGCCACACTAATGAAGGATGTTTATGTAGGTGATTGTGGGAGTGTGGGAGGTGGGGCATATGAGAATCCCTATAATTTTTTGTGTAACATTTATGTAATCTAAGTATCTTTTAAAAAAAATAATTAAAAAAAAAAAGCCACAGCTACAATATAAACAACAAGACAAACAAATGACTACTAGTGATTATAGGACTTTGAGAGCTCTGGGAGTCATCACCTAGAAGGGCAGCTCTTATTTTCAGTCTTTAGTCGATTACACCAATTCAATCATAAATAAGGGAAAGATATTCCAGGGGAGACTATAGCTGCCAGATGCTGGCATGTATTTGCACACTCAACAGTCCAATTGGTTGTGGGTTGTTGCCATGGTGGCAGCCCAGTTAAAAAAGACGAAGTCATGTGAATCTGGAAGAGAAGTCTAAAGGGTGCAACCACAAATATTAGTAGGTAACAGAAGGAAAGGTCTTCTCTGTTGAGTAAAATTACAGTGGAACTTCTCCTGTAGGCCATAGTACATTTCCGAACAGTGGGCAGGATCCGAGCTTACAATACCACATATGTTGACCTTCCATAGGGGCAGGCCATAACATCAATTGTGTTTCTTTAGGTTCTACCTACATCACTCTGGCAATTATTGCCACTGTTGGTATGCCTTCCATGCAGCTGACATACTGTAGTACCATTGGTCCTCATGAGAACAGGAATTTTGGCTCCAGTATTCCTCTGGACTATTACACAGTGCCCTCTAGCACTATGAAATAGTGCCAGTCTGGAAGCAGTATCTACTTTAGGGTTAATGAAACCAAGCCATCACCGGGAAAAGTCACAAGAGTTTTCAGCAGCAGCATGTTTCCATCACTTTGAGGGCATGGCTAGGTTATGTAGCAGATAAATTTATTGTTTTAGGAGCTGTACTAACTGGCTGTGCCAATAACTCAAATGGAGAGACACCATGAGCAGAAGTTGGGGCCTGGTCTAAATGCACAAATCTAGTTACCAGTCCCTTAAGGGTATGTTGGTTTTGTGCACATGACCACTGCTGTAAGGCACTGAACACAGTCAGAGCCATGCACAGGACTCACAATCTTATATAATATGAACCAGGTCAGAGTATTTAATGGGGATGCCTGGTGCCTAACCCAGGTGCTGCCCCATGGCAGCTCCTCTATGGCCATTCCTTTCTGTGTGGCCATAGGGCTGCTCTTTAGCACCTTTAGCTCTGGGTGCCAGAAGTCATACCAGTACTTAAAAAGACTAAGAAGCTATCATATATATATGCGTTTATTCAATTTTTAGCAATTTGAATACAAATCTCTTAAGAATTTTCATTTGTTAATTTGATATTATTATCTGGAGTTATGAAAATATACATTGAACAAACAGACAAAATAAAGAACTAGACACACAAACAGAAACATAAAATTCATTAATTTGGCTCATAATTTTCACTCTATGGTATGGTTTGTCTCCGGATTTTCCATCATTCCATGCCTCTGGTTTTTACAGCTTTTAAGATCTCCTCTGGGATCAGTGTTGCCTGCAATATGAAGGCTTGTTCTTGGAAACACTTTTATATAAAAAATTGGAGAAAAAGTTATCTGGGCATTATTTGGTTAACAGGTTTTTGTAAAAGAGGTATATTCAGGAGGCTATGCTTTAAATATTTTGGTTTTAATTCAGTAGTAAGTCACCCTCCCCCTAGGACTTCTAATTCCAGTTCTCTGTCCTTACTGCCTAGCTGTCCTTGGGGCTTCTAATTTCTTAAGAATGTCTCCCATCCTTTGAGGCGTGGGTGAAGGGGTATTACCTTTTTGTTCTAACTCTGCTATGACTGACTTTAGTAGTGTCCTTTACCTTTTGAAGCACCAGCTTTTCTCAACTTGGGCTTTAAAGAAAGCTGAGGGATTTCTCCTCAGCGCCTGCACTACTTCCCTTATTCCCTGTAAATTTCAATTACCAGTTGGAGCAATTAAGCTTTTTATTTTCCTTTGAGGCTTTTCCAGAGAGTGGGCTATATTTTCCCAGTTATATAAATCTGACATGGGAATGGGCTAAGGATGCATACAAATCTTTGTGTAACCCTGGAGGCGTTTCCCAGAGTCAAAATTTTGCTGGATCAGCTGCTGTGTTTAGAAAACTCTCCTGGCCAAATTGAGATACAAGATTCTTCTCTACAGAACCGTACTGCAGCCTTTTTCCTACTTCAATCTCTGTCTTTCTCAGACAGACTGTAGTAGCTAACTGTACCGTACATAACAACAGCCAGCCGATTGCTGCAGCAGCACACCTGCCATCTTTGCTAAACTTCACATGCTCTATTCCAACCGGCCATTTCAGGGCATCCCCGTATCATGCGGACGTCTGCAACAATAAAGTATACGGGCAGCCACTCACCACACAGAGGTAGAAGGCCACCTCCCACATTTCACCCCTGGATTCACCACCCTGGCTCAGGTTTTGGTCTAACTATCCTGCCAACTATGCTAATTGTCCCGAGTAGAGCGGGGAGCTGTGTGATGACAGCTTCCCGCTGAACTATGGTGGAAAGGACAAACGAAAGGAAGACTCTGGCAAGTCCTACTTGGCGAGGGAATGATCATTTATTTAGGGGGCTTATGTGGGGTCCTCGTCCTCAGCGACGGAGAGACAGCGTTTTCCAAGCCCGATCATCCGCACTAGCCACCAAATGAGAGCGGTCTTTTTCAATGCATGGCTACATGCAGATGGTAAGGCCCATGAGGGCCAGCAGGACTTCTAAGGAATGCAGTGCTACGAGATTTACTGATCAGTCACCAGTTCACAACCAGTTCCCAAGGCCTGCCTTTTAACTATTTAGGCATGTTCTTGTGACTGGAAGGGGAAAGAATGGGAAAGGTTGGGGGAAAAATGCAAAGTTATATATGCTACACTTACATTTTTGTGTTTATATTTTTTAAAAACCTAATTTTGTGGATATTTTCTGAAGTGATTTTTCTCAAACACTGTCAGATATCATTAACCCCCTTTTAATAATGAGAGAACTCCATCTCAAGTCACTTTAAGTGTCCTGCTGTTGGTCTCAGTGCTAATAGTCTTTCTCCCCTCTGCAATTTGGAGTTCAGATAATGACATAAAACCTCACTTATTTATGACCACCATGATTTAGGGAGGTCATGCAGAATTGGAGGGCACTAAAGGAGAGTGACCAGGGTAATCAGGAAGGTGGGGCCTGGGCACTGGAAAGCTTTCATGTGAAGAACAGAGGAGTAAGGGCACATCCTTATTGTCTTTCTTGACTCCCAAGCATTGCAACTTTGCTGCTTATTCTCTCTTACTTGAAGATCTGTGTTGTCTTGGTTTATTACACTCTTCTTGCTTTGCTAATGCCTTTCTGAACATTTCTCCTCTTTCATCTTATGGATCCCTGTTCTGCTACCCATAAGGATGGGGTCATATGTGTAGAATTTAATGAATCCTAAATCCTGAATCCCTAAATGCTCCCAAGACTCTGTCAGTAGAGCAGCCCTTGCTCCCATTTGAAGACATTGATCTTTCCTTTCCTGAAGAATTTGTAATGGCCTCCCTCGAGGTATCTCCTTGCAAGAAACTGCTGATGCTTGAGATTCTACTCCTACCACCTCTCTTTGATCTTAGACCTATACAAGATTCAAGTTTATGCAAGATCCTTGAGGTAAAATAAATATAAAGTGTAACTAGGTAAGAGTTGCTGTACATATAGAAAAATTACAAAATCAACCTAAACCTGGATAATATGTGTGGGATTAGAACCTAAGGGTGTTGGATGAAAGTGGAAGGGAAAGGATATTATTTCAGGCTACATTTATTGCT
Source organism: Cabassous unicinctus (assembly GCA_029593785.1). Classification (NCBI taxonomy): domain Eukaryota; kingdom Metazoa; phylum Chordata; class Mammalia; order Cingulata; family Chlamyphoridae; genus Cabassous; species Cabassous unicinctus. The sequence continues at coordinate 34,266 of JAQZBX010001718.1, read as the reverse complement.
ATGGATTCATTATTCAGAATCTGGCTCCATGTGTTAGTTTGAATGACTGGGAACAACACTAAAGGTTTCTGTGACAGGACAATTGAAACTTAGACCCAAAAAGCAACTTAAATTAAATGAGGCTGAAATATCAGTACTTCCTTGATATATTGTAGAGGAAAGCATCCACAGGTCCAGACTGCTGTGCCAGCTACTATTTTTACTTGATTATGACCTGGCAGCTTGGATTAGTATTTGAAGTGACTGTGGTACATAGGGATGTTTTATTGAGACTTTGGTAGGTCCCTATAAAAGAATCACAGTAAAAATTTTAGGATTTTGTATCCAATTATTCTTTTGAGTGTACATTCTGTCTTGTTAATAAGCAGTAATAGAAACTGAATGCTTGAACCGAGTTCCCCATGTGACCTGAGCTGCACTCATGAAATAGATGCTGTCTAATCCAACAAACCATAAAGTTGGGTGCACTCTGAAGCATACATAATCAAATGGAAGTGGAATATATGAGATTGGGCTCAAGCAATGCCCAAAGTCATAAGCATGTGGCTTAAGCAAGTGGCACATACTCTTTCTACAATGCTCACCTGTTCCTTTGGCCTCATGGAGAATTTACTATGACCAGTTCATTAACACAATTCAATGGGAAAAGGAAAGTTTTTCCCAAAATTGGTGCTGAGAAAATTAGATAACCATGTGCAAAAAATAAATTTAGACCCTTATCTCCCACTATAACAAATATTAATTGAAAATGGAGCATAAAGGGAAAAACTAAACATTTCTAGAAGAAAAAAATAGAAGATACTTTCCTGACATTAAGTTTAGTAAAGAGATCTTAGATACATCATCAAAAACATAATCCATTAAAGTAAAAAAGATATATTGGACTTCATCAAAATAAAAAACTTGGATTTTTTTAAAAGACACAAATAAGGACATGAAACACAAGCCACAAACGGAATAAACATTTCTGTTAAAAGACTTGCATCCAGAGCATATAACTCTTATAAGCCAGTAATAATAATAATAATAAATTTAAATATAGGTAAATTATATAAATAGACATTTCACCAAAGAAGTCAGTTGAATAGCATCTAAGTACGTGAAAATATGCTTAACATTATTAGTCATTAGATAAATCCACAAGAATGGCTACAATCAAAATCACAATATCAACTTTTGGTGAGCATATGAAAAACTGGAACCCTCTAATATATGGGGAGATTATAAAATGGTATAGCCCCTTGGAAAAGAGCATGTCAGTTTCTTAAAAGTTAAACATAAGCTTAGTGTATGAACTATTAATACCAATCCAAAGTGTCTTCTTAAGAGATCTAAAAACATGTCCACACAAGCACCTATATGTGAATTTTCCAAGTTACATTATTCATAGTCGCTAACAAGTGGAAACAATCAAAATGGCCATCAAACAGTGGATGTATATAAAATGTGTTTTATATATGCAAGGGAATACTATTCAACACCAAAAAGGAACAGATTACTAATATATACTTCAAGATGTATAAAACCCAAATAAAGTATAAGTGAAAGAAGCCAGATAAAAGATAGTGTGTGTTCCATTTATATAAAATATTCAGAGAAGGCAAATCACTAGATAGAGAACAGATCAGTGGATGCCTGGTGCTGGAGTTGTGAATGGGAATTGACTGAAATAAGATGAGGGATCTTCTGAGATTGATGGAAATGGTCTCAAACTGGATTGTGGTGATTGCAGCACAACACCATATATTTACAAGGAAAACATTGAATTGTACAGTTTTAATGGATGGATTTTATTGCAAGAAAATCTTACCTCAATGAGTTGTAAAAAATTATGAATTTACAATATGCTTTATTCTCTACCATGGTATTCTTTTTAGCATTTCTCTGACAAATGCACGCATAAAGTGCAGCAATTCACTAATTCTTGGAATTAACAGGTCTTATCTTCCCAACAGCCCTCAGGTTGCAGGCCTGACATAATAGGGGAATGGTCTTTTAAAAATTCATTTACAGCACCACCTTGGGGCATAACATAGCAAACTTGTGGTGCTAGATTATTGCCCTCCAGGAGGTTACATATACTCTAAATTAGTGATAAATATATGGTGGTATTTGGCCAATAGTCAAAAATTCACAGTTCTATTAATCAAGGTGTGGGAATAGGAGGGGTTCCTTTGATCATTAACCCCAGTGATCCATTAGTGTAGTTTTTGCTTTCCCACTCCATTACATTAGGATCTGTTCACTCTCACACCCCTACCCCTGGTGAGAAGCTTACCATCATGGAAACAGTGATCCCATTAAACTGGAAGTTGAGGCTTCCACCTGGTCACACTTTGATATTCTCATGTCAGTGAATCAATAGTAAAGAAAAGGGTTACAGACCTGTTTTCCTGTCTACCAATGAGAAATAGGGTTGTTCCTACATAATGGGCATGAAGGGGAATATGTTTATAATGCAGCGTTTCCCTGGAAGTGCCTCTTAAAACTGTCAAGCCCTGTTATTGAAGTTGTTCACAAAAGAAATATGGAACTGGTAATTAGAAAACAGTAAATATAAATACCAGCTGCAACCACATGGTAAGTTGCAGAAATAGAATAATAATTATGCATCACTTTATTATTTTATCTAAACATATTCATTATATATTAAGAATTTTAAATTTTTTTCTCCCATTCTCCTACATCCAACATAAGAAGCAGTAATAACAATTGAGCTTGTATCTCAGTATTTAAATAAAAGGATCTCAAATGGGGACTGAGGAATGAAGAGCATGAAAAACTACTCTTTCAAGCAGAAGGTTAGTGCATTTTCAGTTTCATAAGGGATAATTGCATCATGTTAGGTGGAAGCAAAATCAGCTCTTGTTTTGTCTTTACTTGGAAGTTAAACCTATTTAATACAGGTGAGTATAGATGCAAGTTGACAAGAGATGTTTCCCAGAATTATAGCCCCTGTGTGATTCTAGAATGTGGCATACCCCAAGAGGAATTTGGGGTGATTTATGGAAGGTGGAAGTAAAGGAACACGCATATTTTATATTTTATGTGTCAGTGGATGCTACCAAGCATTATGACATTCTTTGTTGCTGGTCTGTGAGATCTTCCTGTTATGAACAGCCCTCCTCTTTCAGCTTTTCCAAGATCTGCCCATGTGTGTATAGCATTTGTACTTATTTCTTCTGCAGGTCATATGCATCATTGAGTTTGGAGTCAGAGAGGGACAGAGACGGTTGCACATTACCTTTCCTCTCCCCAGCTTCATGTCTAGATTTACCTCCTGACTGTTGTTCCAGCTTACTAAGTTATAATATGTAATGAACTCATGTGAGTTTACTGCATTATTATGGGTTTGCAACTTTATTATTGGTATCTTTTAACGTCACATTAATGACATCTCAGAAGGGCAAACATGTACGTATATGCAACAAAATAAATATATATATTTTTATTGAGTAGAATCTGTCTCCTTATGTGTCTTTACTTAATTATTCTTTACCTAACATTTAAGGATTTTCCAAAACACATCTCATTTATTTATCACTTGATCACTCTGTCTTGATGCGCTTGTGTACAGTTCATAAGTTGTATCGGTCATGGTTTGATCAGAGAATAAGAACCACTGTGAAAGATACAGATCAAGAGATTTGTTGTAATGATAAGCTTTACGTATTTCTTGCCTTTGCATCTAGAGTTGTACCTGAAGTGACTTTTCCTATATAACCCCAAAAATGACTGAAATTTGGAAAATTCTATATACCAAAAAGTTCAGGTTTAAAATTCGTAACTGAAACCATATCCTCTTGCAGCCATGGAGGTGCCCCACTCCAGATCTCAATTTAAAGGATTGGTTGTGGGAAATATGACTGAATGACATCCTCCAACTGCCAAACATAGGATTCACCACAGTGTTCCTGACAGACCACACTTCCCCAGGCTGCTTTGGAGAACTTTAACTGAACACAGTGGAGATTCTAATTCTAGAGTATTCCTGTCCCATGCAGGATTACTCTAGCACCACTTTGCTTTGAGGACTGTACATCAGCTTTCCCAAGACTTTTTCAGACCTTTGCTGTGATCTAAGTTTCTTTTTGCCCAACTCTTTCTTCCCTCTCTCTTTTCAGGGTTGTCAGACCAGCATTACCTTATGTTTTGGTTTGCCACAGGGCTGCCAATGCGAAGTACCAGAAATGGATTGACTTTTTTACAAAAATTTTTTTGGTGGAAAATCTTACAGATCTGAAACTGTGAAATGTCCAAATCAAAGCACCCATCAGAAATGCCTTCTCACCAAAGTCAGCTACTGGTGATCCTGGTGTCCTGCCTTGTGGTGAAGTAAGATGGTAGGTCATCTGTGCCAAGTTCCCTGCCTTCACCTCAAGGCTTACCATCTCCTGGACTTCAGCTGTGGACAATCATGTTTATGACACTTCTTGTCTCCTCAGACTTGAGTTGTTCTGTGGGCCTAGCCCTTCAGGGGCCTTTATCCATGCCTCTGTGCTTTGCTGACTCCAGATTTCAGGACCTCTCTCAGCCTCTCAGGGCTTCTCTGTTTTCCTATAGTCCTCTCTCTCACATGGCAGAATCAAAATGGTAGCTTCCTTTCTCTGTGTGTCTCTTCCTTTGTGTCTCTGTTTAAGTACCAGCAAGAGGGCAGAGACACAACCTGAGTCATGCCTTTCTGACATAATCCAATCAAGGGATCTATTCAAGGTTCCTTAACAGAAGCTAATGCAGTCAAGTCCCTCACACCCACAGGAATGGATTATTTAAAAAAACATATATTTTTAAAATTTAACAAATTAAAACTGTCACAGAGTATAAAGGCTCTCCCTGACTATTCCCGTTTCTTCCCCTTTTAGCCTTTATAGGCAATTCCCCTCATAAATCTCTTGCACTTATCATCTCATCTTGGTGTCTACTTCTCAATTGGGCTCTACTGACACACGGGGATTATGTGAAAGTCTGTACAAAGATCAATAACTCCACTAACATGTTTTTTTTTTTTTTTGTAAAAAGAAAAGTGAAAATCCAGGCATCAAAATATCTTCTCCCCAATCAAAGAAAAAAAAAAATTCTTATGGATTCCTAAATGACAAAACAGAAGATATCTGTTACTTTAGGATACCCTAATCTAATGGCTAGCTCTTTCTGTTCTGATATTGAACAAAATCAGTTTTTATATTGTCTCACTCTTAAATATTAATAGAAAAATCATTAGATATTAGATATTTTTGTAATTATCTAGTTCCATGTAAGTGCTCTGACTATTCTAACCACTATGCTATGAGGAAGTCTAAGCTAGTAACATTGAGTTATAGAGATGCCTATTTATTACTTTATTTTGTAATTAATAGAAAAGTGATTTAAAGATTTTGCTTCTCAGTGTCTTAAATAAGTGAAACAATTATTCTTAGGAAATTCATAACCTCCACTCCAATATTTGTTTCTTTCTTCCAGACAAGTCTAAATCATGTTAACATGATCATTAAAGGAAAACCAAAAGAGAACTCACCCAAAAAAAAATGGGAGGGAGTGCTTATAGTTTGAATGTTCACTTTCCAAAAAATGAAAAAAAAAATGTTATTATGAATCTTCCATATGGCATGCATTTTATACATGCCAAAATCCTTAGTACTCAAAATAGTCTTATGAAATAAATCCTACAAAGCTCTTTATACAAATAATGTCAGATATCTCACAGTTGTTCAAAATATTGTTCAATGTCATTAACTTTTAAGAAGAAAAGAGTGATTTGATCTAAACTGTCTTCTATAAAAAGTTAGTACCTTGATTCTTGAAGAATTAGGCTGCTTTTCTATTTTTAAAATATATTATTTTTTAAATAATTATAGCTTTTTTCTCCTCTCCATTGAATGTGTATCACCTAGCTATAATCAGTTATCAAATAGGTGAGGTAATCCCAGAACACAAAGGCAATCTGTATCCTGAGTTCCTGGGATGACTCTGTCTAAAAAAAGATGTCAGTAAGATGTCAACAGGAAGAGACTTTCAGCATCTTCTTCAACAGTCATGACAAATGTTGCTTAAGAAACATAACTTAATTTATTGAGATAGTCACAATATCTCAAATAGCCTACACTTTAATGTTTGAAAGAAATCACTTTTACATTTATTTTTATAGGTCTCGGCTGCAGTCTGAAGCTAAAATAAATCGACAAAAATTAATCAACAAAAAATAATCACATTTTTCTAATCTTATTATAAAGTTGAAATGATTATGCTATGTAAGAATACTTAAACAAAATAAGGAAATATTTTTCAGACACAATCTGAGATTAATTTGATATGATGTAACTAAACTGATTTAGTTAAAGTCAATTGTTATCTCAGAATATAAGATTGACAATTACCATGTGTACATGGTATAATGTAACCTAAACTTACTAAATGATAATCTTATATGATTCATCTACCATGTACTATGAGAAAGGTAAAACATAACAATGAGGATTAAACTGAGAACCCTCTAGTTAAAAATATTTTATGGTAAACTGCTGTTTGTTTGTTTTAACTAATTTCAAAGATTTCAAATATTTCAGTTGTGGCTATTGGCTTCCATTGACTAAGAAAGAGTTACTGCTCTTCCTTATGACCCTTTTTCAACTTTCCAAGGTGAAAAGACTTACTGGACATTTGACTTATTTCAGGTTCAGCCTCTATTTTAGAGGTTAGACAATTTAACAATCACTGCAGCAAAAGTAAGGCTTCTCTGTGACAGAATTGAGAGTGAAATCAATGCTGAATGACCAGGGAACTTACAGCAAGCTGGCAGCAGCAATCTAGTGGGCCGAGACAGGGACAGCATGTGTTCTTTCAGACCTGTCCTTGCCAGCTGCGTGGAAGCATGCTTCCTGTGGCTCACTGTTATTCCTAAAGCCTTTTCAGAGTATGGATTGAAGACTACAATGAATTGAAACCTTCTGTTTGAACTGATGTCCTGGCAACTTGTCTGTAGTAAATCTGGGTCAGATTTATTTCAGCTTTCAAAAGGCTCAAATTAACCAAAGACATCTTATCCTATTCACACCAAATCATCGATGTGTAGCTTGGTTTGGACTCTCAATGCTGTTACATTTAAGTATTTTTCTCCTTATGACTAGGGTATTGCCTTTATCTTAGAAGATAAAATATGTTGAGACAATTAATGGTATCTCATTTCAGCATCTACTGCTTGAAATTCTGAAATACTTCTGCCATGACTTATGTCCCAAAGTGTATGCAACCAGAGGAAAAGGAGGAAGCAGAGATGCTATGATGGTAAATTGCTATACTTTATAGCTTCCTTTGACTGGCAGAGTATTTAAATAGTCCTTAATGTAAATGTGGCATTCCTGGACTAGATATATATTATCAAGTTGTCTTACACATTATCAAGGAAAGGACTGAAACTGAATTATGGAAAACAGATAAACCCGATCAGGCATGTTGTATGGTATGTGGGTATCATCGCAAGTAAGTCTACAAAGAATAATATAAATTATAATTATTAAATTTAGTCCTTTGCTCACCTTTCAGGGGGCAAATAGAACAAACTAGAATATAAATGGAAGTATGATTTGTTTTAAGACAACTTGCTTAAAAAAGGAAAATCTTTCAGATAACGCAGATCAGATTATGATTATATTCATTAGCAAATGATGTTTCTGTTTAAAAGTTTAGCATTTGAATCATGTAATTTACTTTTTTTTTTTTTAATTAGAGAGGTTGTAAGTGTACAGAAAAAAATCAGAAAATAGAGTTCCCATATACTCTTCCCCATTAATAACACCTTGCATTACTGCATTAGTGTGATATATTTGTTACAATTGATGAAAGATTATTATAATTGTATTATTTACTATAGTCCATGATTTACATTAGGGTTCCATTTGTGTTATACACTTCTAAGTTTTTTTTTTTAATTTTTGCTCTAGTAACATATATACAATATAAAATTTCCTCCTTTAACCACATTCAAATATATAATTCAGTGCTGTTGATTATGTTCACAATGTTGTGCTATCATCACCCCCAACCATTATCAAATCTTCCCCTTCACCTCAAATAGAAACTCTAAACAATTTAAACATTAAATCCCCACTCCCCACCCATACCTCCACTCCCACCTTAGCCCTGGTAACCTGTATTCTAATTTCTGAGTAAATGATGTAATTTAATTTTATGTAAAACGATATTGAGATAAAGTTCTTAGATCTAGATCCCTTACTAACAGAAAAATATAATAACACAAGAGTTACCCATGAAGCTAATCTATTAGGTTTCATTGGGAAAAATCCATGTTATAATATTTATTATAACTAGCTCATGGATAAAGATGAGACTGAAACAATATATTTCTTAAAAACATTTCATATCTGAGTTGTAATAGTCAGCCAAAGGGTTGCTGATGCAAAGTACCAAGACTCTGTTGGCTTTCATAAAGGGTATTTATTTGGGGTAGAAGCTTACAGTTGCCAGGCCATAAAACATAAGTTATTTCCCTCACCAAAGTCTGTTGCCCCGGGTTGGAGCAAGATGGCTGCCGACATCTGCAAGGGTCCAGCCTTCCTCTTCCTCTTAAGACTCCATGGTCCCAGTTTCTTCCAATATCAACTGTAGGCTGGGATAAGTTTTTTCTCTCTCCGGGGGCTCATTTTTCTCCAGGCTCAGCTGCTCTCTCCTCTCCACAAGGTCAGCTGTAGACTAACAGACTCTCTCTCTTCCCTGGGGCTCTGACGTTTCTGTGGAGCCATCTCTATTCCTCTGTGTTCTTCTACTGTCTGTTTATTTGCCAAGGTACCAGCATACAAAAACTCCAACATCAAAACTCCAAACTGTCCACTGCCATGTCTTTTCTCTGTGATTCCCTACCCACCAAGGGAACAGGGACTCAATGTCCTACTGATATGGCCCAATCAAAGCCTTAATCATTATTTAATCAAGTAAAAGTGAAACCTCTGGATTTAATACAATCTAATACACCCAGAGGAACAGAACAGTTTACAAACATAACTCAATATCTAATTTTGGAATCCATAAATAATACAAAACTGCTATATGAGTTTTCAATTTTAAACTCAATGTAATCACCAATCTCTTAGTGTCTTCCATATGATAGAGCTAAAGTGTTCACTTTATTTAGAGTCAAAAAGATAGACTATAAGGAGATAAGGAGATAACACCAGTGTTATCACTATTTGAATAGTAAGACTTTGACTAAGAACCACTGTATGTTTTTGCATGTTTCTTTTCATACTTCCACTAAAATAAAGGTTCATGTCCACCCAACTTGTTTCATGACAAAAGGTTATGATTGATATTATTTCACGATAAAGATCATGATAGATGATACTTTTTATAATTCAAGAAAAAATGTGGTAAAAAAATTTGCAGCAATCCTGTTTATTATACTTTGATTACAGACACTCATGTCACCTTAAAAATTGTGTGAAGAGTAATAATGTAAGAAAAGTGTTTGCATTATTAATATATAAGATAAATTAATATAACATATACATTATACATGATTTGGTTTTTAAATTAAAAAAACACAAACATTTAAAATAAAGGATAAGTAATGCACAAGGCAAAAAATGAATTTTCAGGATGGGCTCACAAAAATCATTGTTCGCATCTAAATTCCTTACACACAGAGGAATGCTTGCATAGTTTTAGAGCTATCTCATAGCAGATGTTGTTTTCCTTTATGATCCTAAATTCATTTCCAGAATTTTATAAGGCTAATTTTATCAATATTGGTAATGCTCTTGTTTTTGCCATTATTGTCATCAGAGAATGCTATAATATGAAATCATTATTCATATAATGCTTAATGTATGCCTAGATCTATGTTATGTGCTATAACCTTTGAAGCTGATACTATTTTGAATGTATTTTTTTTAACACACATTGTTTTTAAGGAATAGATAAAGTAACTTGTTCATAGTTAAACAATTACTAACAATGGAATCAAGATTTAAATCAAGATCTGATCTGAGTGTAATCACTATACTATATCAGGAATATTTTTTGTTCACTATTTCAGTTATAAGTATTGTCTGAAGTGGATTTTAAAGTCTTAGAGGGCAAAAAACATTACATGCATTTTTAAAATATTTCTTTCAGTCCCCAGAGCAAGAAGCATAAGGCATAATGAAGTCCTTCAAATGATATTTATTTTCATATAATTGATCTGTCAAAAGAATCTTCTTTAGTTCCCCCAAAATCTTTATGGATGCTGGTGATAAAACAATGTCCAGAAGAAATGTATTATAAGTGTGTGGAAGAGCTATTGTGGCTATGCCTACATAAATGGAAGGGTTAAGAGAAAGGACATATATAAAAGATATAATTCTGGACTGAGATCTGGCCCTCACTACTGCAAGTCCCTCAGGAACTTTGGGGTTAGCTGAACTCCAGCAGTTATGCTGCTCTGCATTCAGCAGTGCAGAGCTGACTTGCTAAGGGAGAATTGGAGAAAATAATATGACCAGAAATCTTCTTGTCTGAATTGCATTATTCTGATCTTTGTCAATCTATGAGCTACCTTGGAATGTATTAATTAGAAAAAAAAGGTGTCTATAAGGATATTATTTTGGACATTGTTCATTATATTTCACTTGTCAAGAACCAAGAGAACAAAGAATCCCTTAGATCTCGTGTTGGTTTGGAGTTGCATGTACCCCAGTAAAACATGTTCTTAATCTTTATCCATTCCTGTGGGTGTGAACCCCTTGTAAATAGGACTTCTTGAGGTTACTTCAGTTGAGGTGTAGCCTACCTTAATTAGGATGGTCTTAATCCTATCACTGGAGTCCTTTATAAGCAGAATTAAACTCAGATAAATAACGAGAAAGCCACAGGAAATAAAAAGCTGAAATTTAACTTAATATGGAAGAGTAGATAGAGGACAGGACTGGCCACCATTAGTATTGGCATGTGACAGAGGAGCCCAAGATTCTCTGGAAGGCAGCCCCAGTAAGCCAGTCTTCAGGAAGAATAACACCATCTTGATGATGCCTTGATTTGGACTTTCTCTTAGCTGATAAATTCCCATGGTTTATGCTGACCAATTAATTGCATGGCATTTGTTTGAGCAACCTAGGAAACTAAAATGGGTTTTGGTATCCTAAAATTGAGAAATTGAGGTGTTGCTTTTGCAAATACCAAAACATATGGAAACAGCTTTGGAACTGGGTAATAGATAGTGGCTGAAAGAATTGTCAGGTGCTTGATAGAAAAAGCTTAGATTGCTTTGAAAAGACTGTTGGTAGAAATATGGATGTGAAAGGTACTTCCAATGAGATCTCAGATGGAAATGATGAATGTGTCATTGAAAACTGGAGGAAAGGTGATCCTTGTTTTAAAGTGGAAGAGAACTTGGTGAAATTGAATTCTGATGTCAAATGGAAGGCAGAACTTGAAAGTGATGATCTTGTATATTACCTGAAAAAGATTCCCAAGCTAAGTGTGGAAAGTTCAGCCTGATTTCTCCTTGCAGCTTATAGTGAAATGAGAGAGGTAAAGGATAAGTTGAGAACTGAACTCCTGGGTACAAGAAACCAGAAACTGATGGTGTGGAAAATTTTGACCCATCTAGATAGTATGCTCCAATACTAGGGTAAGAGGGTCCTTTATTAGGGACCTTCATGGATTTTGAGAAAGTAAGTCCCTAGAGAATAGGGTTCTGTGTGAGAGTTTAACTGAACATGGAACCAGTCAGCCATTTCTGCGGATATCAGGATTGGATATGCAGTTACCCAGGAAGGATGTGTGGAAAGTCTTTTTGTTTGATAGTTTGTACCCTTGTGAACTACATGCAAAACCAACAATTTTTGTGCACGATTTGTATGAGAAGAAACACTGCCATTCTGGACTAAAATGGATAGAGATGAAAAAACTGAAGGAAGAATGACTTCAAGGGCAGAACCAGGAAGCCAAGGTAGGATTGAAAAAATCACCTTAGGCCACATGTGTGGAAAGGGTGGTTCCACCCCTGTGCTTGGGGGTGGCGGGTTTCCACCCAATTGTTCAGGAAGAGTGCTGCCACAGTAACACTCAGAGATGGTGTTCTTAAACCCAAAGGTTTGAGGAGAGCCTGGCTGCCATCCAGACACTTGGAGAGGGTGGAATCTTCACCCCTATGTTTGGGGAGGGCATGGTTGTTGTGCAAGCATTTGGAAAGGGTGGGGCTGCTACTCTATCAATCCCAGAGGACAAAAGCTGGATCCTTAATGACACTCAGACCTTGAACTCTGATGGAGTTTTCCTTGCTGCATTTCAGAATTGTTCTGGACCCATGTCCCCTGTTTCTTTCCCATTTCTAATCATTGTAATGATAATGTTCACCCTATCCCTGTGCCTTCCTTGTATATTGGAAGAAGATAACTTTTTTGCTAGATGGCACAGATCCACAGACACAGGGGAATTGTGCCCCAGCACAGACCACACCCATAACTGATTTTGACAAGACTTTAGCCTTAGCATTGTTACTGAAATAACTTAAGTCTGTTAGGATGCTGTAATAGAAAGAATTCATTTTGCATGTGATAAGAACTTGTCTTTGGTTTTTTTGGGTCCAGATGGTGGATTGTGGTGTATGTACACTTAATTCGTTCCTGTGTGTGTGAACCCATGTAAGTAGGACTTCTTGATGAAGTTACTTCAGTTAATGTATAGCCCACGTCAATGAGGATTTGTCTTAATCTTATCACTGAAGTCCTTTATAAGCAGAATGAAACTCAGACAGATAAAGTGGAAGCCACAGGAAGCAAGAAGCTAAGTTCAACAGAACCTGGAATCATACAGAGAGGCCAGTAGAGGCAACCATGAACATTGCCATGTGACAGATGGTCCCAAGATCAAGGATCATTAACAGCCAGCCCCAGTAAGCCACTCTTCAGGAAGAAAAGTACCACCTTTATGATTCCTGGATTTGGATTTTCTCTTAGCCTCAAAACTATGAGACTGATAAATTCTCATTGTTCATGGCAACCTATTACATGGTATTTGCTTAAGCAGCCAAGGAAACTAGAACAGATCCTATTAACAAAAATTGTTCAAGATATATTGAACAAGGGATATGTTTATATCTTATATATTTTCTCCCTAGAAATTAAACTCCAAATTTGTAAGTTTTCCACTATTATTATTTCTGGCTTCATCATGTTTTCCACTTTTAATTTCTATTTATGCTGATTTGCTCCCAAACACTTTTTTTTTTGCCTTGTTTTCAGTACCAGCCTTAAACATATGCAAAAACCACATCTGTCCTGAGTTCTGCATTTTAAAGGATGCCATTCTGACCATCCTCTAGTTTCAGTCTTGCTCAGGATTTTACAGTTTTATAAACTTGTTTTTCTGCTGTGTTTAGTTTCAATAAAATAAGTGATTTTCAAGACTCAAATCTTGTACAAAATTTAATAGAAATATTATTGGCACAACTGATTGCATTAAAAATGTAAATCTGGAGATTCAAATTTACCAGCTAAAACAGGGAAGTATCATGAAATATATCATTTGTTCTGTAATTTTTCTAATTAGTTATGAATTTGCTTGTGTTCCATTCTCTTCCCAAAAATAATTTAGGGTAACTTTTGAAGGTATACAACATAAATTAGAATTAGCTGGAAAAAAAGATGAAATAAAAGAAGGGAGTGCATTAAATGTTTCCAAGAATAAGGATAACATTATAAAATATATTCCTAAGGAGGTTATGCACTTGCCAAAGATGAACAACAAGACAGAAACAGAAAACCTGCTCTGTGTAACAATATAGAAAGTCTGTAAGATCAAAGTAAACCCACTTACTCAGGAGAAATACAAGCAGTCTCAGTTTAAAAACAACAACAACAAAAAAAATCCTTTCAAAGAAAACATCTCTTATTGCATCTTATCTATAAACCAACATGCTCTGTTGTTTCTTTTAATGGCAATGATTTACACAAACAGATAATCAATAGTTTCAATTACTTTGGAATGGAATCAGAAAAAATATGACATGATGCAAATACTCAATTTTGTAACTGTTTGACCTAAATGAACAGCAGATTTCAGATTATATGGAAGAACTAATAAACAATATAGTTTTGAAGAAATGCTCCACAAATAGCCTTTTCTCAGAAGAGGTTTTGATGGATATACATTTGGCAGCAGAGATTTGAGATTGTATTACCTGGCAAGTAATTGGAATAAAGCAATCTTATGTTGCCAGATAAATATTGATCTATATGTGCTAACAGACAGTCAAGCTTGGAATAGAGTTGACCTTCCCTTGTGGAAATTGAAGAGTCTAGCCAAGATATGTGCCTGAATGAAAGGCTTTGTGACATTGTTCACTTGAGTGAGTGTCTGCAGGCAGGGCAAAGATCCCTTGAATTTAGCTTCTAATCTACCATAGATTGGTCCAAAACTCTTCTACATATAGTAAAGCCACAATTCTTTTAACCAGAGAAGTTTCAAGCCGAGTTTGACCATGTAGCTATCTCAGCCATTAAATACATACATATAATTAAATAGGAAAATAAAATAAAGGTATTCATAGAGTACTTAGCATTGAGAAATAACATTCCTTTACTTACACTCTGTAACATAGAAAATTGCAAATGTTAACCCAAGGTTTAGGTGTAAATTTAATTGCCACATGGAACTAGTATATATGAAACAGTTTGGCATTGTAGGATGGTCTAAAGAAATAAGTAGAAACTTCAGATTTATATTAGTTAATTTGCTGTCTTAAATTCTAGTAATTATGAATTAAGTATAGTAGGTGTCTTTTAAAACAACTTCTTTATCATTAACTTTTCATTTGAATATCAGATATTTATTAGTTTTCTCAATAGCCTGAGTATATGCAGTCAATCATTAAAAAATATTAATTGGTATCAAGTGACTTAGGAAAACTTTCTTTAAAGCCAAAATTAAAGGATGTCCTTTCTTTTATCATACAGAATGCATCAATTACTCTGTCAAGAGCAGATTCTGATGACCTTTTTATGTAGTAATGGGATGAGATGTGTGAGAATCAATAATAATGCAATGAGAAAGAGGGAGAAAACCTAAGCCTATTTTACTTATGCTCAACTGAAAATATTCATTTGAGTACGTTTATAAAAATAGCTTACAAATGTATGAAGAAAAAATGACTGAACAATAATGAGAAATAGACAAGTCTCATTAATTAAAAATAAGCCTTTAAAAAAGTCTTGATAGCACGTATTAATTGACAAATATTTTATAGTATACTTATCTACTGCAGAATATATTTCAAAGGTCACATTGAATATTTAACAAAGTTGACAATAAGCTTGGCTACAAAGCAAGATTTAAAAAAATCAAAGTATTGAAATATGGTAAAAAGCATCTCCTCTGATCACAAGAGAATTAAGCTAGAGATCCAATGTTTGTGAATTAAACATTGAAATTCTCAATGACATATTGTGTCAAAGAATGAATATCAAGGAAATCCAGGAAATAAATTAACTAAATAATAGAATGATGATAACACACCAAAGTTTGTGAAACATACAAAAGCACCAAAAGGATAGTAGTTGGACTTTTTAAAAATATTACTAAAATGATAAATTCCAGCAAGGTGGTGAATGAGAAAGGAAATCATGCATAAATTACACTGTTAGGAAAAAAAAAAAAAAAAAAAA
>JAQZBX010001718.1:0-18507 GCA_029593785.1 Cabassous unicinctus | reverse complement strand
ATTATTCAATTAAAGAGCTCCAGGGACCCATATCTGCACAGAAACACCAAAAAAGGGGTGGGGTGGAGTGGATAATATCACAATCAATTTTGTCTTTGTTCTGGAAAAGAGTCAAAGGTCTACAGCAAACAAGCAAATGCTTAATAAAAAGTCACAAAATGAGTAGGAGAGCTTTGTGACATTTTAACTTACCTTTGCCACACCACACTTTTTAGTCAGTGGCAGTCATGAATGGGGTAGCCCGTGTTCCTCTTGTGTGTTGCTGGTTCTGGATGAAGCAGAATAGACCTTTTTCTCAAGAAATTGTTTTATCAGTTTTTACCTGTCCAGGGACTCCCTGAAGGACTACTGAAAAGTGTTGCCTTTGTTTTGCATAAATGGGAATTCTCTCAAGATGGAAAAGCAGCTAAACACAGAGGGCAATCCTAGAAAATGTTGACAGGCATATGAGCAAGCCCATGCCACTTGGGGGAAAAGCTAACAGTTGGAACAAACAATAGAAATGTCAAAAATATTGGAGGAAAACATGGAAAGTAATTTTGGGGAATATGACTTAAAATCTCTTGCATATGATAGGAATCTCAAAGTTCATATGCATGCTCAGAAAAGACACGAGAAGGCTCTAAGATTTCATTTCTGCTTCATTTTTATTTAGATTCAGTGCAAGAAGGAAGTGAATGCTAAGGCAGAGTTGTAAATGGTCTAAGTGTGGAAGGAGTGCTCCAACTCAAAGTAAATCTGCAAAACCTGAAGAGCTATCTGATACTGGACTTCTTTTTTTATGGGAGATTTTTGATTACTGATTCAATTGCTTTAATTGTTATATGTCTATTCAGATTTTCTATATCTTCTTGACTCCATTTTTTTAGTTTGTGTGTTTCTTGGGATTTCTCCATTTTCATCTACATTATCTAATTCATTGGCACACAATTGTTCATGGCATCTTTTTATAAAATCTTTTTATATCTGTAAATTTGGTAGTAATATCCACAATTTCAGTTCTGATTTTATTAATTTTAGTCTTCTCTCATTTTCTCTTTGTCAGTCTAGATAGTGGTTTGCCAATTTTATTGATCTTTTCAAAGAACTGACTTTTTTTTTGTTCATTTCGCCATAGTTTTTCTCTCCTCTATATTGTCAATTTCCATTGAAATCTTTATTATTTCCTTCCTTCTACTAGCTTTGGGTTTATTTTGCACTTTCCCCTTTATTCCTTACAGTGTAAATTTAGTTTAATGATTTGAACTTTTTCTTCTTTTTTAATGTAGGTGTTCACAGTTATAAATTTCCCTTTGTAAGTTTTGGTATGTTGTGTCTTTCCCTCTTGATCTGTACCTGAGTTTACCATATCTAACACAAGGTAACATGAACAAAAAATTGGCAAAATAAGCAGGGTTTTGGGACCCAGACAGGAGAAAGATGACATTATTTTGGTCCTAACTTACTAATAAAATTCACCAAGTGGCAGACGTGTTCTGGAAGATTACATCTGCTTGCTGACATGCTTCACTCTGTCGGTCAGGGCTGTTTTGAGTTTTGTTATCAATTCCCACGGTAATTTCTAAAACTTGAAGTCCTCATCCTCTCTGTGTATCCACTGCTTAAATGTCAGGCAACATTCTCACCTAATCACCAGGAATGTAGCATCCAGGAGTGAGGAGCAACGCTGACTACTAAGTTCATGAAAGGCCTCTTCAAAGTGAACAGAACAGAGCTAGGCCCTTTTGCCATGAGACAGGCCTCATCAGCCAACTGGGCAGTACCAGAAAATGGCTGGACACCTCTGCATCATCATTTCCCTTAGATATTTATCTCATTCAGTGAAATAGCAGGAGACTGTCCACAGATAGTATTTGAGCTTCAGGTGTGATGTGGATCTGGTGTGTGGACTCCTTCACCAGAATTTGAGATGGTTCCTTTGAAAAACCAATGTTGTATGTGCTGTCATCTCCTATTTGCTTACCTCTTATCTATTGACCTCCATCCCCTGATCCGAAAGGGTTAAAGAGGGACCATCTTTGGAGTCTTGTGGCATAAGATTTAATGTGAGGAAAGTAGGAGAAGACCTGGGAAAACTGAGTCATGTTTTTAAGCATTTTTAATCTTGAAAA
This sequence comes from Cabassous unicinctus, assembly GCA_029593785.1. Taxonomy (NCBI): domain Eukaryota; kingdom Metazoa; phylum Chordata; class Mammalia; order Cingulata; family Chlamyphoridae; genus Cabassous; species Cabassous unicinctus. The sequence continues at coordinate 16,396 of JAQZBX010001718.1, read as the reverse complement.
ATATTGAAAATCGCTTTGGGGGCAAGTTAGATTGCCCTCCAGAGGCACACTTGGGAAGAAATGTTGGGCTAGGGGCCAAAGAAAAAGCCCAAACACTCAGATTAAAAGATACAGATGACCCACCACTGAAAGGGTAAACAACTGTATTTATGGCTGGCATTTACCAGGTGTAATTTATTGTTTCCTCTTTCAGTGGTCTACTCTTCCTGGTGTTGGCACTGGAACAATAATTTTCTATTTCTATTAAGGTGTCAGAGGAGAAATTAGAATTTGCTAGGCTGACTTTAAACCTGGAGTAATCTCACAATGCTTTAAGATCAAAAAGAGCAGAGACAGTATTTCCTCATGGATCCCAAGGTAAAATATGTGGGAATCTATGATAAGTAGATCACACTATATTATCCACCCTCTATCAGGCTGCCAACCCCTATGAGGAGATAAGAATGGTCAAACATTAGAAATGGAAAGGAGAGGTGATAGATGTAGTAAAAATTGAAGTGGAAACTCCAGAAAACCTTTGTCCATTAGCAAGGGTAGGTATGACTTAAGGAAGTTACTGTGGGTCATCTAACAAAATTAGAACCTTGGAATAAGAGAGAGACCCATTTAGGGTCTACTTGCTAGACTGGAGTTGTTTGAGGAGACCTTTTTGTCTCCCAATAGACTGGCCAGCTTTGGACTCCTGGGAGATGAAAGTTCTCTTGAATGCGTTTTTTAAGAGCCTATCATTGTGTACCGAGAAGTGTAACATGGGCCTTGGTCACTATCAGTAATTTCAGGCCTGTTTGCCACATCATATTTTTGGTCCAGTGTTCAGGTGAACTCAAAGACACTTCACCCTAAGAGAACAATCCCATATTAGGTGGCTATCCTGGAGGGCCTGTATGCTGGACCAGTCACAGGGTTAAGTTAATTGCAGCTAAACAGATGCAAGCTGAGGAAGCCCCTCATACACTCTTTTTTTTTGTTTTTTTTTAAACTGGCAAACATTACAATTTTATTTTTCTTAACTGAGAAATATAACAAAAGCCTTAGCATTTTTTAGGGGATTAATATAAGTAGATTGTTGTAGAAATACAAGAAAATGTATACCTTAACCACACAAATATTACGTGACTTTTTAATAGGTCTAATTCATAATTTCCATTATTGATATGTATCTTAAAATATTATTTATTGTATTTACAGTACACTGTAGAGAGACTTAATATGTGGTTTAAAGTCTATAGTTTTTCAGTAGAATGCTTTGATTTAAAAGTCCCATAAATGATTGAAACAATATATTGTAGACATGAACTCAAATAACTCCATGTTAAGTTGAGAAATATTTTTTTTCATGATATAAGAGTTTTCAAGTATGTGATTTTACTTCAGGGATTTGGTAAACAAAAGTAAAATAAAGATATTTCACATATATAATATTTATATGAATACTAAGAAAATATTTTAGTTTAATACTTATCATCTGAATATTCTGGCACTAAAGAATATATATGCTAACATGTTTACTGATAATCTGCTATTTCTCAAAAGATTTCTAACTCTTCTTAAATTCATTTGCTTGACTATTCCTAACCCCAGTGGGAAAATGTGTGGGCATAATGATTCTTAAAACAAACAAGTAGAAGATTAGGGAATTTAACAGAATTTTTAAAACCAAAAACTCTTTCATGTATATTTTGAATCCTATTCATTGTTTTGCTTTCTGAAAATAATGAATAAATGGGTCCATGATTAATAGAGTTTAATCCATGTACTAATCTTCCACCAACCCTTAATACATGTAATGTCATTATGTGGAAGAATGTGACAATGTGACAATGTGACAAAAGTACATACACTTTTAAATATATGATCCATGATTTATGTCATCAGTTGATGATGGAACATTGTCACATACCTCATACACTCTTAACAAATTGCTTAAATTGTACCTAAGACCTAACTGTAATTTATAGCCAAACTCTGGTCATTACTATGTGGGAAAGATAATAGTTTGCCTAAAGTATTTACATGCTGCCTCAGTCTCACTGGCATTCAAATGTGCTTCCAATAAACAAGCTATGTGGTCAGATTCTGGAAGTTTTCCCTAAGAACACTTAGGGAATTTTACTCCCTGTACCTAGTAATCCTACCCCAAACTAAATGTCATTCTTAGGCTCAGAGATCCAAAGAGGTTCTCCCATTTCCCAAACTCACTCCAAAGCACAAATCCTAAAACTGAAAGTTCCAAACATCCTGAGTGGATAACCATTTGGGAAGGATTTCCTGCACTTCACCAGATAACATTGCTTCAGACAACATCATTCCAGCCTGTGAGCTCATCATTGGAAATCACCACACTCATTGTGTCACAGAACTGCCCCCTTCTTAATCCTGTTTATTACCAAAATTACTATATCACAATGAGTGTCAGGAACATCTGCTAGAACTACCAGTCTGACCAGACAAATCCAAATTATTTAAGCCAACCAACAAATGCCAAAATACTCATCTCCTTTGCCCAAAAGGTATATATGGCTTTAAATTTTACTAACAAAAGACAAGTTTCATTGGTCCATATGGTACTAGATAATACACTGAATCTTGATTACTTTCTAGCCATACAAAGGAGGTCACCTTTAAACAATAGGAACCTCCTACTACATGTAGATTAGTAACAATGGACAGGTTTCCAATATCCTACAACACCTAAAGATATCTATACATATTATCTCTAAATTATCCAACAAATATAACTAAGCCTCTAAAGTTTCTGATACGGTTCTGATTCGGTTCTGAGTATAGCAAAGAGCTATATAGAACAACAGCTTCCTGCCATATTATGAAGGATATATCAGAAAAAAAATTACTTAGACAAGTCCAGCTTGGCCAGTGAATGAGCATTTATTTGAAGGCTTACATGGCGTCCTCATATTTGGTGGCAGGAGGAGAGACAACAGTTCCAAGCTTGAACATCTGTGCTCACCACAAAATGAGAGGGGCCTTTTATAATGCATGTCTAAGTATAGATGGGGAAGGCAAGTGAGGGGTAGTGTGACTTTTACAGAATGCAGTGATCAGTCACGAGTTCACAACCAGTTCTCAAGACCTGGCTTTTAACAGGAATGGCTGTTGGCTATGACTGGAAGGGGAAAGAACTGCAATGATTGGGGGTAGGATTTATAAATGTGATATTGTCATATAAGGCCACAGCTACAATATAAACAACAAGACAAACAAATGACTACCAATAATTTTAGAAGTTTGGTGGCTCCTAGAACCTAGAAGGGTGTCTCTGTTTGCTTCTTTAGCCAATTCCTCTAATTCCTCAAAGATAAGGGGAGGATATTCCAGGAGAGACTAGAACTGCTGCATGCTGGCACATATCTGCACATCCAACAGTCCAGTTGATTGTGGTTATTACCACAGTGGCAGCCCACGCAAGAAAGATGTTAGACAAAGTTTTGTGAATCAGGAAGAGAGCCTAAGGGCACAAGTAAATGATTAGTAGGTACAGGGAAGGGAGGTCTTCTCACTTAGGTAAAAGAACAGTGGAACTTTCTCGCATATTCCCTAGGACATTTACTGAGAGTGGGTGAGATCTGAGCTTAAAATACCACACATGTTGACCCTCCATAGGAGCAGGATATAATGCCAATTGTGTTTTTTCAGATTCTACCCACATCACTCTGGCAATTATTGCCCCTGTTGGTATGCCTATTGTGCAGTAGACATACTGTATTGCTGTTGGTCCTCATGAGAACCCTAAGTCAGCTCCAGTGTTCTACTGGCCTGTTGCATAACACCCTCCAACACTGTGAAACAGAGCCAGTCTGGAGGAAGTATCCACTGTAGGGCTAAAGAGATTGAGTCATCACTGGCTGGTAAAGCTACCGAGTCTTCAGCAGCAGCATATTTCCATCCACTTCTGGGTTATGGTCAGGTGATGCAGCAGATATATTTATTGTTTTAGGGCCATATTAACTGGCTGTGCCGATAACTCAAATGGAAAGACACCATGTGCAGTAGTTGGAGTCTGCTTAAATGCTCAAGAGACTCAGTTTAACACTGAGGTCCAACCACTCAATGTGTGGTTTCTAGTGAGTTGCCTTATTTTTATTTTAGCAAGCCATTTTTCCTCTCTATTCATTCCCATCCCTGTGGGTTTATAGGGATGGTGAAAATGCCAATTGATATCTTGTTTTTTATCCCATTGTTACATGCTTTTTGTTCACTATCTATGTGGTGGAGTATTCTATAGACTACTAAGCCATATTATCCCTTTGATGGTGTTTTGTTGGGTAGTCTGTTTTACTGGAAAGGCTTGTAGAAGGCCCATGTTAGTATCTACACAGGTTAATGTGTAGTGTTTACCGGCACTGATGGGCAAGAGTCCTTTACAGTCTATTTGCCAGTCCCACAAGGTATATTGGCTCTGTGTACATGCTCACTGCTGTAAGGCACCTTTCACGGCTGAAGCCAAGAACAAGCCTCATAATCATGTATGACATGAACCATACAAGAATATTTTATGGGAATGCCTAGTACTTAGCCATGTGCCACACTGTGGAAGCACTTCTATGTCCATTCTTTCGGTGTAGCCATAGGGCTGCTTATTCAGTGGGTGAAGGAAAGATCAGACAAATGTGAACTAAAGCGTACACCTCTTGGTTCCCAGATGGGGAGGTTGTTTGATGCACAGGGACATGAAAAACTGTCATGGATGCCTCTGGGAACTGGAGGTGATTGTAAATCTCTTGCCAAAGGGTAACACCCTATAAAAGCATTGCATCACTTGTCAATCATCTTTATGTCATTGATTTATCAATAAGGGTGAAGCTTTGATATATGACTTAGCTATCAGTGCGGACAGTGATGGGTCATGTTTCTCTAGTAATTATCATCCATGCTGTTCTAAATTCAGCCCATTGGCTACTCTGTTCTAAACTGGAATCCAGCGAGATGTTATTGGTTTGCATCTGCATGGCCATGGCAACCCAATTTTGAGTATTTTGTTTGTTGGACCCATCAGTGTATCAAGCATTACTCCTTTCTGCTGCAGACAAGCATGTCATTTCTGTAAAGTCTGCAACTGGGCCTCTCCTGACTGGGGCTTAGTTTGTGACCCTTCTATCCAGCCTAGGATAGGATAGACTGTTTTTACAATTACTGTCTGAGCATTTGTATACATTCAAATTTTGGAGTGCTTTATATACAGGCGGCAGTTGGTGTTCCATTATGCAGTACCTAGCCCTTTCTCCCTTCGATGTTTGTGACCAAAATCCTGTGGGCATTATTCCTGATGGTTGTTTTTGCCATAGACTCCAACTCATACTTTCAGTACTACTAGTTACTTCTAGTATATAAGAATATTGCGGCAGGGGAGAACAAAGGACTTTGGCCTCTGAAACCAGAAGCTTGGCTTGCTCGAATGCCTTTTGCGGTTTATTACCCTAGTCCCAAGTTTTTCTTTGTTTTATGAGAGCATGTAAAGGTCTGAAGACTTGGGCTGAATGTGGTATTAATATTCTCCTGTAACCTAGCAGTCCTTTGAAAACTTGTGGTTGTTTAACCATGGTAGGAACAGGTTGTAAAATTTTTTCTATTACTTTATCGGGAATGTTAATGGTCTTACAGAGGTGGGTTGATGCCCAATAATTTTACTGCTGCCACAGGCCCTTAGAATCTTGTTGGGATTGACTTCTCATCCTTTAACTTTTAACCTGTCAAGAGCAATAGCCAACTTGTTTCCTAGTTTGCAAAAGAATCACAGTTTAACATAGTATCATCAATGTGATGAAATTATGTAACATTTGATGGCAAGACAATTACTGAAAGATTACAGGTATACTATCTCATGGCAGATGTAAATATCCTTGGGGTAAAATAGCGGAGATCCATTGTTGGCTTTCCCATGTGAAAGCAAATTGATCTTGGAACTGAGAGTTTAAACGTATGCTGAAGAAGGAATTTGCAAGATATTGTACTGCATGAAGAGTTCCCAGTTTAGCTGTTAGCTGATCAAATAATTTTGCTGTATTGGGAACTGCTGCATGTGTCCATGGAACAACTGTATTTAATTCTCGGTAGTCCACTGTCATTTTCCAGGTACCATCTGGCTTCTTCACTGGTCATACAGGGCTACTGAAAGGACTTTGGGCTGTTCATACAATTTGTACCATAACCAATTCTTTGAGTGTCAGTTATTTCTTGATATTTGCCTGGGAAGCAGTATAATTTTCTCTGCACAGTGTGCCACAGTGGACGAAGATCGACTGGTTTCCATTTAGCCCAAACTTGTAAAGAAGCTTTTTTAATATATATACTTTTTAAAAAAAGATACTTAAATTACATAAATGGTACATAAAAAAATATCTGGGATTCCCATATGCCCCACTCCCAACCCCTCCCACATTTTCCCACATTAACAACATCCTTCATTAGTGTGGTTCATTTGTTACAATTGATGAACACATTTTGGAGCATTGACACTAAACATGGATTATAGTTTACATTGTAGTTTATACTCTCTCCCACACAACTTTGTAAGTTATGACAAGATATATAATGGCTTGTATCTGTCATTGCAATGTTATTCAGGACAAATCCCAAATCCTGAAAATGTCCCCATATTACACATATTTTTCCCTCTCCCTCCCCTCAGAATCTCGAGTGGCCACTGCCTCCACATCAATGTTAAAAGTTCTTCCTTTGCTAGAATCACAATATGTCTCATACTAGAATACCCGTAAGTCTACTCTAGTCCATTGTTCATTCCCCAAAGTTGAGGATTCTGCAATGGTGATGCCTACTGCACCTCTAATTAAGAGGGGGCTTAGATCCCATGGGGCAGATGGATGGGACTACCTTGCTTGCAGTTGCAAACCCTCTCTGTTCCTTGAGATGACTGTTGTCCATCATCATCACCTTGTTAGTTTTCCTGGATGAGTCCAATGAACTGGAAAGTAGGTCTTGCAACTCTGTTGAGATTCAGGGCCCAGCTGGCACATTGACAGCTCAAAGATTTAAGTCTCTTGGACATATACCTAGCACTAACTATAGGTTCAAATAGAAGGGGCAGAAGAGCCAAGTGTAGTGAAAACACAACTAAGTCCAACTCTGTCATTCTGGGGACCATAAATTCCTAAGTATGGCCTACTGGCAGGGCACCAAACACCTGAATTGTCTGCCCTGCCTATTGTGTCTGGATGTCTCTGCTATTTGAGGCAATATTTACTTTGGCAGTCAATGAAATCCTGCTGAAACATGCATAAGCATAACCTCTGGAATGACCTCCCAACTTGTTTTCTGTCTCTTAGTCATATAAACTCTTTTGTCTTTAGCATGTCCCCCTTTTGAAAAAGGTCTTTTTCCAGTTGCATTGCTAGTTACTGCTTGGTAGTAATCCCTCAGTGCCAGGGAGGCTTATCCCCAGGACTCATGTCCCACACTAGGGAGAAGGTAATGCATTTATATGCTGAGTTTGGCTTAGAGAGAGCCACATTTGAACAACAAGTAGGCTGTCAGGAGGTAACTCTTAGGTACCCTATATTACTAAGCTAACTTTAAATTCCAAAAGTAAAGGTTCATAAGTACATTCATCAATATCTAGAGCCCATCAATTGTCCATCATCCTTCACTAGTCACTGCCCCTGACTCCAGGGATTCTTTCTTTCCCATCAGAGAATGTGGCAGAGCTCCCCATGATGAAAATTTGATATTCGTTTGGTTCTTGTGTTAATCTCCACTCACTGTGACAATGTCCTATGAACACTTGAACACATTTATATGCCTTATAGGTATGCCCCAGTTGAACCTTCTCCCATGCATCCTCATCACTGATACCCCACACCAATGAGCCTTTCCTCCCACAGTTGTAACCCTTCTGTGATCCAAAACTTCTTCAAAAATAAAGCTAAGAAAATAACCAAATATTATTAATAAGAAAATGAAATAATAATGATAGTTTTAAAAATAACAAATAAAATACAAAAAATTAAAGAAAATTTGTAATAAAAAAATTAAAAATGTAAAATTAAAAAGAAAATTTGGCATTATGTCTTTCATCACTGTAAGATATGTTATCTTGTTTGTACAGTGACATTTTCTTCTGTTTATTCCCCCAGTGTCTTATTGTTTTCATTTTGTCTTCAAAGAAGCTGTAGGTTACAGAAAAGTCACAAACAAAACATAGAGGATTCCCATATTCCCAACATCCTCTCCCTTTCCCCATTTCCCTTATTAATGACGTTTTACAGGTGGATGGTAAATTTGTTACAATAGATGTATAAACATGGAAAAGTTGCTACTAACCATGGTCAATGATTTACATTATGCTTTATATTTTGGACCATACACTTTATAAATTTTGATGAAATTTAACATGGCCTGTATCCATCATTGCAAGATCATATAGAACACTACCATCATCTCCAAAATGCCCCATGTTTCATCTCTTCTATTCCACCCTCCCACTCCCTCAGGACCCATGACAACCACCAAGCTTCACTCCTTGAAGAACAAGATTCATAGTTACTTGCAACAACATTGAAGGCTTGATATACCGTACTATCCTCCTTCATTAGACAATGCATATGCTCTCAAGAGACTCCTGCACCTCTATTTGAGAACATAGCAGGACTCTCCAGGATGGAATTCCAACACCTTCCTGCTCAGTTTGTGGGTCTCCACCCAATGATACAACATAATATGACAAGATGAACAATCACACACACCCTAGAAGACTGCCCCAAGTGTGCCCTTTCCCAAATGCCCCCCACATCCAACACCCTAAATCAGTAACCCTCCCCTGCCACATTGCCAAAAGAACATTCCCAACATTGTAGTTTCAACCACACACCCACAAATTCCCAGTGCTCACCTGGTCCTTCCCCCAACCTTCCCCCCAGTTCCATGGATAGTCCAACCTACTGTCCCCACCCTACCCCTCTCATGAAGCAGCCCTGCCCAATCCACTGTCATGCTCATCCAATGCACAACTACACATTTCCACCTTATCATATATTTTCCCCATATGGGCATTGGCTCACAACCTTTCTCTCCCTTTCTGTCTGCTGTAAACCCAGATTCCAGGTTCTAGCTCTGTGAGTCTGCTCAATTTGTTCATTCATATTGGTGAGGTCATGTAATATTTGTCATTCAGTGCCTGGCTTGCTTCATTCAACGTAAGGTCTTCAAGATTCATCCACGTTATTCCGTGCATTAATATTGCATTCCTTCTTACAGCTGAGTAATATTCCATTATATGTATATACCACAATTATTTATCCATTCATCTGCTGATGGACATTTGGGTTGTTTCTAACTTTTGGCGATAATGAAGAATGCCACTATGAACATTGGTGTGCACATGTCTGTTCGGGTATATATCCAGCAGTGGGATTGCTGGGTCATATGGCAGTTCTATAGTTAGCTTCCTGAGGAACTGCCAAACTGTCCTCCACAATCGCTGCAACATTGTACATTCCCATCAGCAGTGGCTAGAGATTCCCATTCCTCCACATCCTCTCCAACATTTGTAGTCCTTTGTTTTTAAATAGGTGCCAGTCTAATGGGTGTACAATGATATCTCATTGTAGTTTTGACTTGCATTTCCCTAATAGCTAGTGATGTTAAGCATTAAACCATTTCCTAACACAAGATCTTATAGATGCTTCCCTACACTATCTTCCAAGATTTTTATGGTCTTGGCTCTTAAATTTAGATCTTGATCCACCTTCAGTTAATTTTTTGTATAAGCTATGAGATAGTATTCCTCTCTCATTTTTTAGATGTGGAAATCCAGTTCTCTAAGCACCATTTGCTGAAGAGGCCATTCTCTCCCAGTTGAATAGACTTGGTGGCCTTGTCAAATGTATCAGCTGACCATATGTGCAAGGATCTATATCAGAACTCTGAATTTGGTTCCCTTGGTCATTATGTCTATCCTTGTGCCAATACCATGCAGTTTTGACCCCTGTCGCTTTGTAGTATGTTTTAAAATCGGGTAGTGTGATTCCTCCAATTTCATTTTTCCTTTTCAATATGTCTTTGGCTATTTGGTGCTCCTTGCACATCTAAATAAATTTCATAGTTAGCTTTTCCAATTTAGTAAAAAATGTTGTGGTAATTTTTATTGGGATTATGTTAAATCTGTAAATCACTTTGGGTATGATAGATATCTTAATGATGCTTAGTCTTCCTATGCATGAAGAGGAATATTCTTTCATCTATTTAAGTCTTCTTTGGTTTTCTTTAACAATGTTGTGTAGTTTTCTTCATATAAGTCATTTACATCTTTAGTTAAATTGATTCCTAGTCATTTGATTCTTTTACTTGCTATTGTAAATGAGATTTTTATCTTGACTTCCTCCTAAGATTGCTCATTATTGGTGTACAGAAATGCTACTGATTTTTGCACATTAATGTCATAACTTGCCACTTTACTGAACTCATTTATAAGCTCTAGAAACTTTGTTGTAGATTTCTAAGGGCTTTCGAGGTATAAGATCACATCATCTGCAAGTAGTGATATTTTTACTTCTTCCTTTCCGATTTGGATACCTTTTAAATCTTTTTCTTCAAAGAGAGTTGGGATGTCATCCCAGAGGTAATGTTTATGCACACCTCAGTAGGATCTCATAGAACACCAAAGTGGATATCACCCCATGCTGAGGGACCCCTGAGGGCTCTGGTGACACCCAGATCCTATACAAGTGGGGATAGCCCCAGAGATTGATGCCTAATTAGTGGGCTCTTCATTGGCATCTGTGTTCCTGAGAGTGACAGAGTTGGACTCAAATAAATCATCCCTGCACATGGTCCATCAGTCCCTTCTACTCAAACCTATATGTGATGCAGGAGGTTTTAGGTGTACTTCCAGAGACTGTATCCTCTGGCCCACCTATATGCCATCTGTGCCTGGAATCTCGGTGGAGCTGCAACTCCTACCCTACAGCTCAATGGACTCATCCAAGTAACCTGGCGAGGAGACGACGATGGGCAACGGCCATCCCAGGGAATGGAGAGGGCCTGCAGCTGCAGGCAAGATAATCCCATCCATTGTATCCATGGGATATAAGCCCTCTCTCACTTGGAGGTGGAGTTGACATCACCATCCAAGTCCCCTCAGGATTGGGGGAGGAGCTGTGGACTAGAGTGGACTTGGTGGTGTTCTGTTGTAGACATATTGTGATTCAAGCAATGGAAGAAATTGTAACAGTGAGATGGAGCCAGTGGCCACTGGACATTTTTGGGGCAGGGAGAGGAGGGGCAGTTGAAATACAGGGACTTTTTTGGGACTTTGGGGGTTGTCCTGAGTGGCGTAGCGGCGATGGATGTAGGCCATTTTCCATCAGAATATACCATGCAGAACTGGGTGGGAGAGAGTGTGGTCTGTGATGTGAACTGTGGTCTATGCTTGGTGGCAAGGCCCCAGGATGTATATATCCATTGCGGGTGTTGTACTACACAGATGAGGAATGGTGGTGTGGGATGTTGTTGGAGGTGTGGGCGGTGGGGAACATGGGAATCCCTGTAATTTCTAAGTAAAATTTAGGTAATCTAAGCACCTTTAAATATATATATATATATACATATATATATATATATATATATATAACAAATAACATTTATGTAAACAAATGCACATATATGCATATGTATTTATATATCATTTTACAAATATTGGTATGTATTGTGAAAAATTTGATTTTTACCCACAATAAAAAAAATAAAAAATTGAAAATAAATAAATAAATCTTTTTCTTGCCTAAGTTCTCAAGGAAGTATTTCTAACACAATATTAAATAAGATTGTTGATAGTGAGCATCCTTGTCTTGTTCCAGATCTTAGAGGGAAAGATTCTAGGATTTCACCATTGAATATGATGTTAGCTGTGGGTTTTTCATATACACTCTTTATCATGTTGAGGAAGTTTCCTTCTATTCCTATCTTTGAAATATTTTTATCAGGAAAGGGTGCTGGATGTTTTCAAATGCTTTTTCTGCATGTATAGAGATTATCATGTGATATTTTTCTTTTGATCTGTTTATGTCATGTATTACATTGATTTTCTTATGTTGAACCATCCTTGCATAACAGGGATAAAGCCCACTTGGTCATGCTGTATAATTCATTTGATATATTGTTGAATATGATTAGCAAATATTTTGTTGAGGATTTTAGCATCTAGGTTCATTAAAGAGATTGGTCTATAGTTTTACTTTCTTGTGGCATCTTTGGCTTTGATATTAGGGTAATGTTGGCATCATAGAATGAGTTAGGCAATGTTCCCCCTACTTCTATTTTTTGGAAGTGTTTAAGCAGGATGGTTGTTAACTTTTTCTGTAATGCTTGGTAGAATTCACCTGTGAAGCCCTCTGGTCCTGTGCTTTTCTTAGTTGGGAGGTTTTTGATTACTAATTCAATCTCATTACTTGTGATTGGTCTGTTGAGTCCATTAATTTCTTTTTTCATCAGTGTAGGTTGCTTGTATGTTTCTGGGAATTTGTCCATTTCCTCTAATTTATCCATCTTTTTGATGTACAATTTTTAAAAGAGTGCTCTTAGGATACTCTATTTCAGTGGGGTCCGTGGTGATATCCCCTTCCTCATTCTTATTTTATGTATTTGCATCTTATCTCTCTTTCTTTATTAGTCTACCTAAGGGTTTGTCAATTTTATTAACTTTCTACAAGAACCTGCTTTTTTTTCCCCCCTAGTTTTTTCTTCTTTTCAATTTCATTTAGTTCTGCTCTAATCACTGTTATTTCCTTCTTTCTATTTCCTTTGGGGTTAGTCTGCTGTTCTTTTTCTAATTCCTCCAGGTGTGCATTTAGGTCTTTGATTTTAGCTCTTTCTTCTTTTTTAATGTAGGCATTTCTGGTTGTGAATTTTCTTCTCAGTACAGTTTTTGCTGCATCCCATAGTTTTTGCTACGTTTTGTTGTCATTTTCATTAGTTTCAAGATAGTTACTGATTTCTTTTGCTATTTCATCCTTGACCCACTGGTTTTCTATGAGTGTGTTGTTTAACTTCCATATCTTTGTGACTAATCTGCTTCTCTGCCTCTTACTTTTTTCCAGTTTAATATCATCATAGCAGAGAAATTAATATAATTTCAATCTTTCTGAATTTATTGAGAGTTGTTTCGTGACCTAGCATGTAGTCTATCCTGGAAAATGATCCATGTGCATTTAAGAACAATGTATATCTCACTGTATTTGGGTGTAATGTTTTGTATATGTCTAATAGGTCCAGATCCTCTAATGTATTATTCAAGGTCTCTGTTTCTTTATCGATCCTCTGTGAAAATGTTTTAAAGGTGAAAATGGTGTATTTATAAATTATAAATTATAATTGTAGAGGCATCTATTTCTCTACTTAGATATTCCAATGTTTGCCCTCGTGTATTTTGAGGCACCCTGGATAGGTGCATAAATTTTTATGTTTGTTCCCTCTTTTTGATATATTTCCCCTTTTATTACTATATAATGTCCTCCATTGTTTCTTATAATAATATTTTTTGCACTTAAAGTCTATTTTGTGTGATATTAGTAAAGCTACTCCCACCCTTTTTTGATTATTTTTGCATTTTAATTGTTTTCCAACCATTCACTTTTAGTCTCCTTGCATCCCTGGGTTTAAGGTGAGTTTCTTGTAGACAGCATATATAAGGAGAATATTTCCTTATCCATTCTGCCAATCTGTGTCTCTTGATTGGAGAGTTTAAGTCATTAACATTCAGGGTTATTGCTGTCAAGGAATTACTACAATTAGCCATATTTTCTTAAGGTTTATGTATGCCATATGATTTTATTTCTTTTTTTATCTTTTCAGTTATTGTTTTTTTTAAAATATTTTTTCAATTTTTTAAAAGATACTTAGATTACATAAATGTTACATAAATATAGGGATTCCCATATGCCCCACTCACCAAACTTCCCACAACCTCCCATATAAACATCCTTCATTAGTGTGGCACATTCATTGCAATTGAAAAAAGCATTCTGGGGCTTTGCCATTAAGCATGTACCATAGTTCACATTGTATTCTACACTCTCTCCCACACAGTTCTTCATGTTATGTGATGATATAAAATGGCCTACATCTGTCGCTGCCATGTCATTCAGTATGATTCCCAAGTCCTGAAAAAGCCCTGGTATTACAACTGTTTTTCCCTCTCCCTGTGCCCAGAGCCTCCAGTGGCCACTGGCTACACAACAATGTTGTAATTTCTTCCATTGCTAGAATCACAATATGGCTGTAATAGAATATCAGAAAGTCCACTCTAGTCCATAGTTCTTTCCACAATCCTGAAGATTCTGGGATGGTGATATCCACTCCACCTCTAATTGAGAGGAGGCTTATATGCCATGGGGAAGATGGATGGGTTTATCTTGCTTGCAGTTGCAGGCTCTCTCTGTTCTTTGGGATAGTTGTTGCCTATCATCATCTCCTTGTTAGTTGTCCTGGGTGAGTCAAATGAGCTGTAGAGTAGGGTTTCAACTCTGCTGAGGTTCCAGGCCCAGTTGGCACAAGGACAGCCCAAAGAAGCGAGTCTCTTGGATGTACAACCAAAAACTCCAGCACCAAGTAAAGGTTTAAATAGAAGGGACAGATGAGCCATGTGTAAGGAAGACATAATTTAGTCCAACTCTGTCACTCTCAGGAGCACACACTCCAAAGTAGGGCCCACTGGCAAGGCACCAAACTCTGGAGCTATCTGCCTTGACCACCAGACCTGCGTGTCTGCAGAGCCTTCAGGAGCCCCACTATTTGGGGTAGTATCCACTTTGGTAGTCTATGAGATCCTGCTGAAATGGGCATAAGCGTTACCTCTGGGATGACTTCCTAACTCAATTTGAAGTCTCTTAGCCATAGAAACTCATTTGTCTTTACCTTTCTCCCCTTTTATTCAATTTTTTTTTTTTTTTTCTGATTGCATTGCTAGTTGGTGTTTGGTAGTAATCCACTGGTGCCAGGGAGACTCATCCCTGGGAGTCATGTCCCATGCTGGAGGGAAGGTAATGCATTTATATGGTGAGTTTGGCTTAGAGAGAGGCCACATTTGAAAAGACTCTTAGGCAACCCAGAGCAATAGGCTTAGTTTCAATTTCAAGAGCAAAGGCTAATAAGCTTAGTCCCCTTTGAGTTATTCTTACACTCTTGTCCGCCTTTCTCTCCTGTGATTTCCTTTCAACCTGCAGAACTCCCTTTAGTATTTCTTGAAGGGCAGGTTTCTTATTGAAAAACTTTCTTAATTTCTGTTTATCTGTGAACATTTTGAACCCTCCTTCATTTTTGAATGCCAGTTTTGCTGGATAGAGAATTCTTGGCTGGAATTTTTTTTTCTTTTAGCACATTAACAATGTCATACCACTGCCTTCTTGCCTCCATTGTTTCAGATGAGAAGTCAGCACTTAATCTTACCAAGCTTCCCTTGTATTTGATGGATCTGTTTTCTCTTGCTGCTGTCAGTATTCTCTCTTTGTCTTGATCATTGTACAATTTCACAAGTATATATCTTGGGGTGGGCCTGTTAAGATTTATAGTGTTTGGGGTGAGCTGTGTTTCCTGGACATGTACATCCATGTCCTTCTATAAAGTTGGGAATTTTTCAGCCATTATTTCCTCCAACACTCCTCCTACCCCCTTTCCATTATCTTCTCCTCCTTGGATGCCTATAATGTGTATGGTTGTGCATTTTGTGTTGTCATTCATGTACCTAAGTCTGTGCTGGATTTTATCTAGTTTTTTATCTATCTCTTCTACTGTCTGTCTTATTTCAGATGTACTGTCTTCCACATTGCTGATTCTTTCCTCTACCTGTTCAAATTTGCTGTTATGTGCTTCCAGTGTGTTTTTTACTTCTTTCACTGTGCCATTCATCACCATAATATGTTATCTTTTTATGTATGTTTACAATTTCTTCAGTATGTTCTCCCATTGTCTTCTTATTATCCTTAATCTCTTCCTTCCTTTTATTAAGTTGTTTCATGATATTTTCTTGGACATCTTTGAATAGTTGTTCTATGTTCTGCATCTCCTGGTTTTTAGCTTTTTCATTAGACTGGGCCATGTCTTCCTGTCTCTTTGTATAGCTTGTAATTTTTTGTTGTTATTGAGGCATCTGTTTTTTTGACGGATTTATTCATTTGGCTAGCTTTTCTTTCTAATCTAGAGTTTTACTTTGCTGTTGTTTTTGTGTGTTGTAAGGTTTCACTTTGACAATCTGTTCCTATTATTCTATTTCTTTGTTGTTGGTTATGTTCCTTTGGGGAAACAAAGTAGGAGCAGAGAAAAAGAAAGAGATAAGAAGGTAAAAGAATAATAGAAATAATCATAAAAACATAGAAGAGGAGCCATACAAGACCTCAGAAAATAATTAATTAACACTAGTAAAAAATCATAA